>SNQN01001015.1:31820-45308 GCA_008642245.1 Bassia scoparia
AATAGAAAGGTTCATTTCCTTAAAAAAAATCAAAAATGAGATCTAATCTATCTTCATGCGATGAACTTCTGTAGTCTTGAAGCTTCCTTGCGATTTGATTAGATGTTTTGTCTTCTTGCTTTCGATGTTTCAGAATATAGAACTCGAGATGCTTCCAAGTCGTAAATGTACTTGTAGAACCCAAAGTGTCTCCCATCGATATGATGAAAGAAACAAGTGCGATATTATGAAATACATCTTGATTCCCGAAATTGTAATCGAAATCCGTAATAACCCATTTGCAAACCAAGTCGAAGTATATTTGAGTTTTAAATCAACTATACCTGAGCCAAATATAGGCCAAAACATTTATTTAATTTTTTAAGTCATTTTCTTAGCAAAAATATTTATTCGAACTTAATATTAAACGGTGTCATTTCTAAGACTATTTCAATTATTCATTTCCCTCATTTTTCACAGTTCTTCTAAATATTTAAATATTTTGGGTGGTGGAGGGTTGTGGGGTCTCGGGTTCTGATGGTGTGTGTAAATGCAAGTTTTCGAGAATGATTGATCGAGAATACATAACATTACAAGAAATTCTAACAGAAATCCAGGGGAGAGTGGAGGCGGTGGGGGGAGTATGGGAAACGGTGTGGGTGGGGGGGGGGGGGAGGCGGGCGGGGGAGGCGGGGGGGTGGGGGTGGGGGAGAGGTGGGGAGAAACGGTCCGAAATTTATAAGAAGATTAACCTACGCTCCGGGTATGGAGGGAGGGAGTGATGAGTCCGGAAATTGGACAGATATAAATGATTCCCATGAATCGAGATTAGATCCCCCAAAAATACAAAGTAAAATGGTGACTGTTTAAATTCTTCTTCGCGAATGAAGATCAGATCAAGGAAAAAAAGAATCGTGGAATCCCAATGGCGGTTGAACAGCCTTCATATTCTCCCTTGTTTGTCCTTTCGCATTAATATATCGTCGCAGATTCTTTGTCGTGTGAATTACAATTCAAAACCCGTAATTATGGTTGCATTTTGTTTAACATACTCTGGGGCTGTGAAGGAAGAGCGAACATTGGGGGAAGAAAGCTTTGAGTAGGCTCTACACATTGCTTTATTGGTTTTTTGTTTTTTTGTGTGGGGGACGTAAGTCATTGGGCTACGATAGCGATTCACAAGTGGTGGGAGGTGGTAAGAGCGGCATAATTTAGCCTAATTTTCTATAGTATTAATTATTCCCTGTTGAATGGATATTTGTGCATTAGATTAGCACCCCTACTCAACTTAATTCTTCTTATCCCAAGAAAGTCCCATTCCACCAATTCTTCTTTGCGAATTCACCATTAAACATTTAGTATTAAAATTAAGTGGAGCGATTAGCACAGAGTTCTTAGACATGTATTAATTGTATCTTAATTCCGGTAGGCCGCGGTGGAAACCCAATTGTCTGGATTCCGGACTAATCTTTGAGTGAGTCTCCGTTAAGATACACAATAGAAATAAACTCTTGTCGAACTCAATAGTCATAGTCCCATTAACATATCCAGGATGTATTACTACATGAATCCAATAGTTGTTAATTATACCTTTGGAATTCAATAAAGATTAGTCACCGGATTTTATGAGTAAAACAAATCTTATTAACGTTCAGACCGACAGAGTCTCACGTACGACATCGTGCAGCAGGGCAAGAGTTGGTTTTGCATTCGTCCCAAAGATCCCTAACGTCTCCTTCTTCAAAACGCTCGTACCCGTAGTCCCTCGAACCCCAAACAGAAACTTGATGTTAAGCCTGCACCACTCAAGCTTAAAGCATAATGGCCTTAATTTCGTTTCCAAAATGTTCAGCGTTCCGTGAATGTTATCGCATACTATAGAGCACCTTACTATGTATTGTGCTGGTTTTGCTGGGTGAGGTTGAGGACCCATGAATCGGAGACCACATTTTCTCTTTATGCCTGAGCGAAACGCACCCCAACGCCACCTCACCGGTGGTAGGTCTGCGTATGTTGTGAGGCTTCCCGATTGATCACACCTCTAAGATTAATAAAGGCATCTGACGCACTCCCTTTCTATGGGTACCTGACTGGAATATGCCTATAAAGGGCACCCATGCCCTACAGTTCCTCCTTTGTTGCAACTACCGGATGTCAATCAAAAAAAAAACAAACCTAATTGTATCATTGAAATTAAAAAGCGCCAAAATCCTCTAAAGATATTAGATCGTACAAAAGGGGGAACATCCCTGGGGCCTCTTCCCACTCGTACATCGATGAGCACCTTTGTCGTGATAAGGGTGAACAAACTAATTACTGTCTGCTAGTGACCATAGAACCAAGTCTCAAAAACCAAAAGAAAATTTACTTGTGAAATTGAGTGGATAATTTGTCAACAAATGGACAAGAAGAACTTTACTAAGTATTGAACTGCGGCAGGCACTTAAAAATGTGCGCTTGGCGACTGGTGTGGAATTCCCATTTAACCCCTTCAGCTACTTTTGCTGCTGATCCATACCACCTGGTGCTTGCAACACATTTACCATCCGAAACGTGTCTATTAAAATGGGTAGCATCATATCATTTTATGCCATTGTTGCAATTATAAAGGCAAGCCCTTTTAACACGGGTTCTATCGTTGGTTGTTCCCGGAGGTCTATCCTCCAAACATTATTCCATATGCTTAAACTCTATGGTTGAGATTTTTGTTGGTTCATGTTGTTTTGCATGGTCCTCTATATTAGCCTGGAAAGTTGATGTTGGTTGGGGCGAACTTGCTCCTAACTTCACTTGTACAAGTCTTCTCTCTGACAAACCGCCTAGGTACAACTATAATGCCCCTCCAATGCCCACCTACTATATTCTCACTCCATCTATGCCCACATGTAAAAAGACAAATTCATTCCTATTGCCAACAAAACTCTACTCTATCCTCCGCGACACACAAAATGTAACCCTGCAGCCAGTATAATCCCCAGTGCCGCACTTACTGCAGCTATCACTCGCAATCCCGTCTCATCTCTCTCTATCTATCTATTCCTCTCCTTCCCCGCATCGCCCCGCTCCCCCCGATCACTATCAGGATCCTGTAGCAATCCTGGCTATCTTCCTACTCCTACGATGCACCGTCTTCCGTATCTTTGCCTCCCCTCCCCCCTCCTGCTTTTCACCCCTCTATCGCCGAGCCTCCGCTCTCCCAAGCTCAGCTGAAGTCTGTTGTGTGGTAGTGTGTCTGGAACACTTGGAAAATTGCGGGGTGGGGGTGGAGCCTGCTGGGAAAAGCGATGGTCAGCCCCAACGGCCGGTCAAAGGCTGTTAGCAGGGCAATCGATTCCACATTTCCGACTTCGCGGTTTAACGAAAATGTTTTATTTCTCCAGAAACCAATCCGGGTATCCGATTCCGTGCGATATTTTTTGAATGGTCGGAGGTTAAAAAGTCGTGACGAGATCGGATAATCCGGGGTTTATAATAAAATGACACCCGGGAAATCCGGGATCCTGGGTTCTAATCCGGAAAATCCTCGAATTTTATCCGAGAAAAAGTCCCCGGTTGAAAGCGTAGTGTGCCATTTACAATAAATGATACGATTTGGAAAAAGATTCATTTTGTCCATTTCTGGGCTTATAGCCTCCTCTATAAATATAATTAGAATGGGCGCTCATATTAAGAGATTCGTATTAGAGTTTAACATACTACTGCCTGCTTTTAAATGAGGCCTTATAGCCGGTATTGAAATGATAAGTAAGCTTGTTATCTCTGATTTGAATCTCAACTCTCTTAGCCTCTACTACACGTCTCCTGCCGTCTCACAAACTGATAAACTTAACAAAAGTCAAAACTCACCCCACTCTCAAGCTCAAATAAACAAATGTAGCTAAGCTGCTACAAGCCCCTGATATGATGAAATGTCTGCCAGATTCTACATTCCCCTTGATCTGTCTATTCGAACGTGTTCCCCGTAGACCCGTTGCTTGTCCGGCCAAGCATTACAGTACGGCCAATGCTTATTGGTAAGCAATATAAGCTTTTGAAGAATCATCCAACTAAATTAAATGGGACGAGTTGCCCCGCCCCTTTTCGTTCTGCGCGGGGGTTGGGGGGAGAGATCGTGCCCGCCTCAATGCGCCGCCAGGTCTCCCAAACATAAAACGACCCAGATTTAAGCTAACAGCTAGCATGCCAAATGATTCCCTTTTTAAATAGGCGTGGCCTCAAAACCCGTCCGCGAAGCCACACCAAATTAAACGCGCGACCAGATTTCTAGCTAAGATGCTGGGGCCATGATATGTTCTGATGTTGGTGTTTGTGTTTGGTTACAGCTCCTGCAAACCAGGATCATTTTGTTTCTAAATAACCGAATTCCGTCTGCCCCCTATCAATTCAGGCAACAGATTTGAACCACCTTATCCTGGATGAGCCGAATCACAAAGGCACAGGAAGGTCTACAGAGCTTTATCATGCACCTGTTCAGCCAGGTGATAAGCGCCGAACCACGCCTTTACTCCTAAAGGTTTTGCCTAGCAAGCCGCTATCAGATTATCAGTACTGTCTCGATCCCCTGAGTTCTTTCTCGCATTAAATTAAAACAACCCAAGCCCCCAAAATGCATAAATAGGTTTTTAGTTATTTTTTTGTTTTTTTTGCTGAGTTTAATTATTAAAAATTTAAAAAGAATTCTGAAGTGTGTATTAACTAACTCTGGTTAGATAGATCTGTAAAAGCATGATGATTTGAGTAGAACTTAAGAGCATTCTCTGAACTTTGCATGGTTGCAGTAAATTTTAATTTTTTTGCTATTTTTTAGGGGGTTTGATTTTAGTATGTTGAATTGTGTTAAAATAGTGGGTGTTTACTTATTCTAATACTAATGATGCAAAATATTTTGATTTTTTCATTTTTAGTAAGCTGGGCTATGATTTTTGATTTAATTTCCCTGGGGTTAAATCGGAAATCCGTGTCTTCAATTAGAGAACCGATTCAGCGAGGAAAATTCGGATAATCCTCCCTCGGAAAATGAAATTATCAGGAAATCCGAATATTCGAGTGTCTCCCGGCTTCAGGCAATGTTAATATCCCTTCGGAGATAGAAGAAAAATATTCGTCTTCCCTGAAACCCATCTATTCGTTTCACAATGAATGCTAGGACTAAATAATCTTCTCCACGAGGTGTTTAGATCCGGTGCCTTCGCTGTATTGCCAATCACCCCTTCCTGTTGCCCCGAGCGCCGTACGGCCAACCAGTCGTTCTCCCCTAGAAACCCTGAGGCGCCCTACAATTTGAACATCTTGCACTCTAGGGGAGGTTTTGCGCCCGCCCGTTTAATATAATTGCCATCCCTAAAGGCTAATAATGTAAGTTAAAATGAAAAGATATCGACACTCCCCTTCGTAGAACATTCAAACCATTGCTAATTGAAACAATAGGTTTACGATTCTCTTAAATTGCCACTTCAATGGTGATTGTACAGGTCTCACAATTGAGCTGTGTTCTACCCTTGGGACATTACCCGGGCTGGTTTACGATTGTGCTGGTTTCTTCCACGCCTAATTTAACCAAGCTGTTCTCCTTCCTAAGAGTAGTGGACGAGCCGCACAATATGTCCCTCCACAATAACCCAATTTAATAATCCCGTAAACCTCTGTGAATATGCGCCATTGAGGATGACATTATGAAGGTTACGTTAAATGGTAGCCCTTCCCTTGGGGAAGGTATAACCCAACAAAGATCAATGTATTATCAGAGAAAGAGTGGTGATGATTTGGAAAATTTTCTTAGCACCACAAGCCATTCCTCCTATCTTAACTCACATACCCTTCTATAGGACACACCTTGAATTGTGGCCTGCTTATAGAATGGACCCTGCTTGGTTTGCATCATAATCATGGTAATGTTCTTGTCTCATGCCTTATTTAGCATTATACCAATAATTTGAGTGACTTCCCTTATTTCGGTGTTTTAAATTTATCGTGATTTGTCAAGATCCCTAATTGAATACATTATTCTAGTCCTATCCCAAATACTCCACTCTCTCATTCACAATTACAAAGTCCAGCTTGAAAGTACCCCAAAAAAATCACTCCCCATGACCTTCTCCCCAATGGGAACCCCATAATCTGCCTCAAAAGTACCATTGATTCAACTATCATATCCCCGTCCCGTGTTACAAATCGCTATCTCCCGAGTTTAAAGACCCACCATGAAAATATTTCCCCCGACGTGTGATGGTCACTGCCTTTGATCCCCCAATGGTTATTTAAGTCCCATTTACGTACCCAAGGACGCTGTCCCCCTATATGCACAGCAGCGTTCCTGATTATCCCCAAACCAGAACCTTCATTTGTCTGTTCGTCCACCACAAGTTAAAATGCCTCCCATTCAGTCCTATTCTATTCCAAAAGTCTAGTCCAATCAACAAAGAGATCCGCTAATCGCACTCCCAGACCAAAAACTCACGTTATTTATGTGCTCATTACGCGCGCCCATCTTCCGCAAAGGATAAGAGTCTTACAGTTAATTGTGTTCTAAGCTCGTTAACATAGGCAAAGTCCCAGAGCATGTCGTCCATCGCCCCAAATTTAAGTCCAAATCCCGTCTTTCAGCACCTTTCAACAGATCGAACGCGTTCTAGCGTCAAAAAGCTAGCGTGACGTATAGCTCGAAAAAGTCTGTCAAAAGTTCCAATCAAAGTGCCTTTTCTTTGGTGAATTCAACCCGTCCGAGATCAGAGGTACCCAGTAAACCGTTCCAATTCCCGATATCAATGCTCCGAGGCCTAAAGCCAAATAGCTAAACCGTATTGAAGATGTTCCCATTGTCATCAAATTTGCCCGAAACGAAGCGAAAAAATCGCAATCTCAAAAGTTCATCGGAAGAAATACGATGTCAAGTTCACAGTCCAATGTAGAGGTTTTTCATACCTCAAGTCCAGAAGTATAGGAGGGACTCATGAGCCCTGGAGTGGTCGTAATACCAAGGAAAGGGTACACCCCTACCCAAAAAAAGTACCGTAATAGGCCGAAGCCATATAAACCGTTGGAGTCAACCGCAAAGGAGCTCCACAATAAGTGGGCAGCTTCTATTTTAAAAACAAAAGAGCAATCTTCATAACCCAAGGACAAAATCCTTGTATTAACAAAGGTCAGTCTGAGGTGTGCGCAGAAGTCAATCACCCCTGAGAAAAGTTGGATGAAAAGTTCCAGAAAGAACTATGAAATTCCGCGTTCTGGAAATGAAAAGCTATGGTCCCTAAACCCAGGGGTGAGATCTCCAAAAGTCCTAGCCAATAAATTATCGCCCTTGTTTTCTATGCATTGATTAGAGATCGTCTATTCCTAATAATGATAGTGCTCGCTGCTAGGAGCAACGTTGCTAATCATCTTTCAGTGAATTATAGCCCTCCACATGTTTTCAAACCAAAACTCCCAACTAGAATGCCACTGATGCATCTCCCTTGCAAGTGTTACCTGGTAAAAGTCAATTGAGTGATATTGCTCCCAAATATCGTCAAGGCCGTTATGATGACGTAACCCAACCCTAATGAATGACTCACTCTATGGATCCAACCCCTTGGCACCACAAAACCCAAAAAAAGATAGTCAAACACAACGACCTTCACGCAAAATGCCAGTCGAGGACCCCTCCTCTTACATCCGCCACCCACGAACAAATACATGGTAGTCCTGGGCTCCTCCCAGCAGCCATATAGACAAACACAAAAATCAGGAAAGAAAAGTTCATGCGCTAAAAATCTCTCTGCGTGATATGTCTATACGAATTCACCAATGTCTAAAAATCGCAAGTGTCTTGACAAAGGGCATTAGTCCCCCTTAAAGTGTTCATTTCTACTACATCAACCCTTCACCTCTGGTGCCCATTGTGCAATTCGACATCATTAATTGCATAGTGTTTGGGTAACGATTGCCCAAATTTGGATTATTCCTCTTCCTTTTCCCTATTAAGACACCTTTCCTCTGGAACGGTTTCGAAATGGAGTGAGACGCAAAAGCAATCTGACATGGTTCCTTATCCAAAAAAATCCTCCATTTCATCCCTTGGTGTAGTTGACCTCTTTAGTGACGCAACTTCCCACCAAGCACCGCCGTAGCCCCCTTCCCTCCCAATAGAGGCCAGGAGAAAAAAGAGATTGAAGACAAAAAAAAAAAATTTTGAAATTACGAGTAGAGCAACAAATCAAAAGGATATACTAAAGGAGCAAAGGAGATGTCAAAAATCTAGAAAACCTGCCCAGACCAGTTTCCAAGTGAAGAGCTAAGACTCATAAACTCTCTATAAAGAATAAACAAACACTAGTGAGCTTATCACAAAGTTTGTTTTCAATAAATTGAGGGTCAGCCTAAATACTATGACCAGTACAGAGATCAAGTTTTAAACTCAAGAGTGAAATACGGAAAAAGTTTAAGACCTTCAAGTTGTCAAGATTTTTCAAAATCAAAATTCTGCTGGTCGACTCTCTCTAGTTCAATTAACAGCAAACAAATAAATTAGGATCTTCAGGAGACCTTACCGCTAAACCTCTAATAGCCTACTTCTACCTCAATTAGTCCGTTCTCCTCCAGAATGAGTATTTTCCATGGCTTGTTGACACAGAAATCACAAATTAATGATTAGTTTGCCGCGCAAGGATACGTGATGTGTGAGCAGCACTCATCTCCTTCCAATAGTACTCGACATAAAATGAATAATTCCGCAGGTTACTTGCTTCCCACAGTGTGTAGATCTTTAGTACTCTCTAGATAGAAACTATGAAATCACCCTTTTAGAGTTGAGCACCCTGACATTCTCCATTATTTTTACCGCGCGTCATTCCAAGACAAACAAGCCCATAACAGCGTCCACATTGTGTGCTTCAACCTCTTCTTAGTAACAATATCTCAAAATTTTTCTTCTATTCCTTTCAATAACATAATGGCCCATTCTTTCAAGTTTGTGAGAATACCCTTTAGACTCCATTTCGTGAACAAGCAAACTTTGGGAGGCATTAATTGCTCCGATCAAGAGTATCCCCAATGTAGAAATATAGGTGGCCATCCGTATAATATTACTAAGCCAAGTGGGTCAAGATAAATGGTTGGCTCACCAAGGTCAGAAACAATACCAACTCCATTAGAAATGCTGTCCAATACCTCCCAACTAATAAGCCTCCTTCCCTGTCTATGGGGAGCATGTAGCATCTATCGGTTCGATACCCTCAAGATTGAAAGTTCCCCACATCTAATTTCCAAAGCTTCACAAATCCGCCACATGCGTTTGTCATAGGACGATTAACAAGCTTCCGATTCTAGTAGAGATTCATATTGTCTCCTAGTCTCTTTTCTTATATTATGGAGCCAGGAGACCCCGCAAAAAATCCAAATTCCAAATTGCGAACCTCAAAGTTATTCAAAAGAGATCAAAAAACCTCAGTTTTCCAAAACTACTAACCAAACCCCACAGTACTAGCGGGAGCACTCTCTCTGATTCATCCAAATCCGCTTTCACAGTCCATCTCACTTCGCGCTACACGGGGACTCTCTCTACTCATATCCTAGTTGTAGATGTCTCCAATTTCAATTTTACCATACAAACCTGTATCGAACACCTGCGTGACGATACCTCAAGTCCTTCGTAAATAGTCTTAACTTCAAATTCCCATCTATATAGCCCTCACGATTATGGCCTTTCTACGTCTAGAGTATAGATCCCATAGACCTAATCCGTAATGGCCGACCGTTGCTTACAAGTGTTAGAGACTTAGCCCAACATACGCCCGTCTGAACCGCCTGTTGTTGACCTCTTTCCTATAGGGTTTTACCCACAACTTAACTGTGGTGAGCTTTCCCTTCAAGTTTAGGCCAAAAATTTAACTCCATACCGGATGTCCTGTTCCTTAAGGTTTAGGTCCCCTCACAAATATAAACGTTCGTTTTCATGTTAGAAACCCTACGTTCCGGGGTTTCTTCCCAAACCACTACCCGATGTGCAAGAACAATGATCTTAACCAAGATGTCTTGCCCCCGATAAACCCTACCCGGTATTGGTGAGTGTGAAATCTTTCTTCAAAGATATTCCCATCAAAACCCACTAAACCCAGTTATGCGAGTGATCCCTTATCCTTCCAAAAGTTACTAACTTCCTGGTGGTTCTACTATTTGCTCAACCATTCACAATCATATCAAAACTTTTGTAAGCGTCTTATCATTGATTTAGAGCAGATCTCCACATATGATATATGGGGATGACCTCCCACAACCCCCAACAAACATTATCTGGAATTACTATTCTGAGCCTTTGTAGGAACTTACCAAAATCTAGACGATGCACTTGAGTCCGAAGAGATGTTCAACAAGCATACAGAAGTATAGTAAAAGATGTTTTGATTAGACTTCACTATTGAGCAACATTTTCTCGACAATAAAGTAATATTGAAACTATTGAAAAAACACGTTACGCCCTACAAAAATTTAAAGCGTTATACATCGTATTGAACTCCGAGAATGCTAGATAGTTTGTTAAGTTTAATGACGGTGTCCAAAAGACTCGTTACGATAGTTAAGATGTGTAGCCGCATGAATAAGTGAATAGAATATTAAGAACTTTAATATCTCTCGGATATTTTCCCAGCCTTACAAAATCCGTGTAATTTCGCTTACTTTTTTCAGCTCGTGTGACGAGCAGCCAAATTTTATCATCATAATAAAGTAAATATTTAATTTTAAGTTTATCCTAAACAATTAAGTATGCTTACTTACTCCTAAAATCTACCTCAATCTATTTAGCACAGAGCTCCCCAAATAAACTAGATGTATTAAAACTCACATTATAACATCTCCCTTTTTGAAATTAAAAAAAAATAATATATTAAATAAGCTGTCACATTTTCTAGTCCTACCCTTCCTACGTTAACTGAGAATACTTGTAAGGTAAGTGATTCCCAATACAATATTAATTACAATTGTAATTCCCCCTTAGTAGTTAAATGAAGAAGTAAGGAAGAAGATTAATATTCAATACCCAATTTTACAATGCTCTTAACCATTCACACCAGTCAATCGATTGGTAGAGGAGCTTTAAATTATTAATAATGACTTTATCTCCTGCTCCTCGTGACTAAATTCCTATAAATATTGTTGTTTTTTGGCCAAATGCTATTGGTGTGTTCGAATGAACACCAATTATGCTTCTAATACTGTGATTTGTCTGCCCTGCACCATCGTCAAGTGCGCACACGATAGTGCGAATATGTAAGAATAAAATATCTTAACCTAGTTATGAGTAATGCCCATCACGTCTTACCAGGTTAATAGACTGTTGTCAAGTTTATCCATGTCTGAAATTGTATCAGATTTTCACATGTCCTAGAAAAATTTGTCTTTAATTTGTTCATACCCTTAACGAAAATATCCAATCGATTCTAGTGCGTTTTTAACTTCTAAACAGTTTTTCTGAATTTCTGTTTATGCTGTTCATCCCTCTCCGGAAATTTGTTCGAGGTTGACCCTCCATGAAAGAAGTAGGGTGCGACTCAAGTATTCATCACTATCTACAAAACTAAATCGGATAAAGTAAGGAACACCATTGATATGTGAATAGACACAAAACAAGCTAACAACTTTTTACCTTCTTTGTGACTTACTTTTTTTTCGATATATGATTAACATCCATATTGAGTTGAATTATAGCCTGAAGTCCTCAAAAAAATCGTGAATGTCGCTCAAATTAGATCCTATTACTTCTCAGGAGGCAGGTAAGCATGTTCAAATAAAAAGGCAAAATCGCCAAACAAGTAGCCGCACACCATGATACAGGGTAATGAGCCAAGAAACCCCAGTGACCATCTCACTTGTTAGCCCACCACATAATATGATAGTATTCCACCCTTTACATCTGTTGGGTGAACCTAGCCTTTGAAGTGGTCATTTATGAGACAATAAGAGGTAGTGGTATAATACTCTCGTGCAAAATGTTCTGTATATCACCAATTCACCACAAATATTAAATCACAAGAAGGTTAATTTAATTTCAAGAATTAAATGTTTCCAATTTAATACTTTTAATAGTTCAACACACAAGTTCATYCAAATTAGCACTTTAAATGAAGATCCCAAATAAACTYCATTGGGATGATAGTCACGCTATCAGAAGGCTGTGTTTGTCAGTGTACATTTCGGCACCCGTGCGATTTTGAATATCAGAGATGTCATCGTAGCTCTGTATTGAGAATGTTTTCTGTTTGGTTTAGTTGGATTAGTTTCTTTCCTTACATTATTGCTTGTAGATGCCGTATGGCTTTTAATTAATGAAACGGTCTTTCCTTACAAAAAAAAAAAAAAAACTCAAAATGAGATCTAAATCCTATCTTCATGCAACTTCTAGTCTTGAAGCTTCCTTCAGATTTGATAGAATGTTTTTGTCTTCTTGCTTTGAATGTCTTCGAATTATAAGGACTCAATGCTTCAAGTCTTGGAAATGTACTTGTAGACACCCAAAAGTGTCTCCCCAAATTGAATAGCCGATGAGAAAAAGTGCGACATTTCGAAATACATTTGATTCCGAAAGTTGTAACGAAATCCATAAATCACACCCATTTGCACAAGTCGAATTAAAGTTGAGTTTGAAATCATATACCGAGGGCCCAATAATAGGCCAAAAACATTTATTTTAATTTTTAAGTCATTTTTCTTAGCAAAATGATTTTTTTGAATTAAATCTAAAGGTCATTTCTAAGATTTTTCATTTTCATCATATTCCCCTCATTTTTCCGAGTTCTCCAATATTTTTAAATAATTTTTTTGATTTTTTTCTGATTTTTACAAGTTTTCGAAATGATTTTCGAAAATAGATAAATTCAGAAATTCTAACAGAAATCCAGAAAATTCGGGAACGATCCGAAATTTTATAGAAGATTAACCTTGAGCTCCAAGAAAGCCAAAATTGGATAAAATGATATTCCCGGATCGTAGATTAGATCCAAAATATATAGATAAAAATTCTCGAACGAAGATAGATAGAAAAAGGAATCGTGTATACAATCGCTTGAGGCCACATCATTCAAACTATTGTTGTCAATGTTAACAATCTCTTTTGGTGTGATAAGKGATTCATTCGGAAGCAAAGCTTTGATACTCTAACCTTGCTTTGTTTTCTTTTGTTTTGGTAGCGATACAAGGTGAGTAAATTTGCATATATTTAAGCCTAGATTTCTATATATATTATTCTTGATTTTTGTGCATATGACTCTCATAATTTCTTAATCAAGATCAAAATTTTCTTGAATCACATTAAATTTAGATTAATTAAGGACAAACGGATTTTAGACATCGTATTAATTTGATTAATTCGAGGCGGTCACGATTYTTAGGCTAGCTAGTGATGCATGAATAATAGAAATTAACTCTTGTAGTAATATTAGGTTAATGCGCATTCTAAGATCAAATTAATATGCTCTTTGAATTCAATTATTACGATTTATGGAACTACAATGAGACCGAGTAGAGACTGCTACATGC
>SNQN01001015.1:58202-74541 GCA_008642245.1 Bassia scoparia
CTACAAATCGAATTTAGGCCTAACCTTTGACCTGCATTCAATGGTAAGCTTTGCACTCCAAAGGTCAAATATGTAGTTGGAGGCTTGTCTATGGTAATAAAACACAAGCAAGGGTCATCTAACATCAAAAGAGATCTCGTACATAGGATGTTAGGGAGTGAGAGACTAGTATCTCCATCTTTATTGAAAGTTGTACGTTCGACGACAAAATTCCTTTAGATTGAGTCAACCGAGAGTCCAAGTCCAGCCATAATATCCCCTTCTTTTTTTCTTCTATTTTGTTTGAGTCTGATGTCAAATATGATATGCCTTCCTTTCAAGTCAATAAGCCTCCACATTTTCAATTCCTAGGCTAAAGCAGCTCCTCCCTTAAAGTACAAATTCTAGTTCAATTCATCAAATTCGATGATGAGACATACGAACTAATAGTTACTTAACTTGGATACTCAATTAATAACCTGAAAAACAAAAAAAGTTACAAAAGAGGCATTCAATATGGACTAATATGGCCTGTGAGCTGCCGAAGACCCTCTTTTCATAGCTCCATTAAAAAATGATGTCCTTTTCCGTCATTTCATCCACATATCTCAACCAAAAATCCAAGAACTCAATTGTAAACGTCGTTGAGCCCTATTTCAACATTAATCGAGCCTAGTTTCATTCACGACAGCCACTCAACACGCTCACATTCCAAGCAAATGTGCATACAAATAACATGTGTTTTCGGTGAGTTATAGACTACAAATGATATATTTTCTTTTTCCTTAAACCTTTCCTCAAAAGGTACCAAGGTGAGGAAAAACATGGTTCTCAAAATTCTCCACGATAGTCATTCCTTTACTTACATGTCTCTTGACTTGAAACTTCTGAAATATAACTTCTGCGAAAAAAACAAAGGGAAAAAAAAATTCGAGAGAAAGATATAAAAGGAAAATAAAAAAGAGAGAAGCACAATTCGAACACTCACAAGTTTCAAAAGTTGAAAGCAAGACAAATTGAAAAAAAGAGATTTTATCAGAGGTGAATTTAAAAAGTAACATCTACCTAGCACCATCAAGGTCAAATTTCAAAGTCAAAAGAAAGTAAAACCTTAATGTTCAAGTTTTCAAATCAAATGCTCTGTCAAATTCAGTTCAAAAACAAAACAAAATAAAGTAGGATTCAAGCCTTACACCCAACCTTAGCTACATTACTCACATCCATAGCAAATCCCAAATGAGTATTTCTTCATGGCTTTTAGACCAACAAAATCACAAATGTAGATTAGTTGAATCCGCAAGGATAACGTAGGTAGCCTCACCCTCAAATGTCTGACTTAAAAGAAGATAATCGAGGTTCATTCAAATTGTGATTTGATTCGTAGAAATATGAAAAGACCCTTAGTGAGACCCGAATCATATACTCTTTTTATCCGGCCATCCAAACAACCATACCACCTCACATTGTGCTAAGACCCTTAGTTAACAAATTTCAACATTCTATCTTCAATAACTGGCCGCATTCTGCAATTGACACCTTTAGACTCATCTTGACTCAAGCAACATGCGAGGATAATGCATAATGCAATCAATGTGAAGTAGGTTGGCTCCTTAATTACACAAGTGGGTCAAAGTAAGTCTCATCAAGGCAATACTACAACATGAATGCTTCAACACTCAAAGATACCCGTATGGGTTAGGCTCCATCCGTATCAACCCAAATAAATTCAACTCAATTCAAAGTTCAAAATCAACTTTTGTCTAACGACATATAAAGCTCACTCAAGACATTGTCTTAGTCCTCGTAATATAAGGGGATCAAAGTCAATTCAAAATTCAAATTAAAAGTTAAAAGTCAGTTCAACTCTAACAACCCAATTCAGAGGAATTTGACTCATAATTCAATTCGATGCCACAGGGATCTATCGATCCTCTTAAGATCGTCGGCAATTCAATTAGCCTACAAGAACCTTTCACACCTTGTAGATGACCTCAAGTCCTTCGGAAATAGTTAAACTTCAAATCTCATCTATAGACCCACATATGGATTTCTACTCAAGTAAGCCATAACCTAAATCGTAATGGCCAAGCCGATTCTCAAGTTTAAATTAGCCACAACAACTAAACCGATGTGTTACCTCGATTCCTTAGAGTTAACCCACAACTTTAAACATTGTGGTGACTTCCTTCAAGTTAGCCAAAAACTAACCATTACGGCCTCTTCCGTAAAGGTTAGCCCACAAATAGTGATGGTGGACACCTTTCTTGGTTAACTTGCAACTAACCATTTGATGATGCTGCTTCAAAGTTTAGCCCATAAAGCCTAACCGTTGTGGTATCTTTCTTCAAATTAGCCCACAACCTAAGTTATGGTGACTTTCTCAAGTTAACTACTTCTTATATTGATTTAACTTAAACACTTATATTGATTTAAGTCCATACTGATATATGACCATACCAAATTCGGGGATAGTTTGGTGAGACATTGTAGGAATTACAACATCTAGACGAACTTGATCAATTTACAAAACAGAAGTTTAAGATTTGATATTCATATGACAAATTCACAATAAGTATAAAAATATGAAAAATCGTGCTAAAAAAAACTCATCTAGATCTAACTCAGTAAGTAGATAGTTGTTAAGTTTACATGAGGTGTCAAGATTTAAGATGTTAAGTTTTAGCATGAATAATCAAATGAAATAGATTAAATACTCGGATATCAGCCTTCAATCTTAATTCCTTATTTTCAGTCTGTGACAGCAGAATTTTCAATAAAAATAAATATTTATTTATTTATCTAAAATTATTTACTTGTCTATAAATACTCACCATCTATTTAGCAAGACCTCAACATAAAACAGATGATTAAATCCACATTATAAATCTCCTTTGAAATTAAAAAAAAATAAATATATTAATACTGTACTCTTTGTTTCCTCCCCCTAGTTATCTGATACTGGTAAGTAAGTGTTCAATAATATAATATTGTACTTCTATAGTTTAAGAAAATATTAGGTTTAATTATTAATACAATTTACATTTTTCCAGTCATGTTTTTAATTATTAATAATGTTTATTTTTAAGTGAAATCAATATTTGTTTGGTTTGCATGTTTTTGAAATACACAGTGTTTATTGTTATCTGCAATCATTGATTTAGTATGTATATTTACTGTATTATTCTAGTTTCATGATTTATTCATTGATTGATTACTAAATTGTTTGAATTTCATACTTAAATTCAATCGTTTTGAGTTTTTCACTTCTTAAGATTCCTTGATTTCTGTTTTCGTTTTCTCTCGATTTAGTTGCTCTTAAAGAAGTAGGAGTATCATCATATTATATGAGAATGCATTTATAAAAAGAACTACAATTAAACCTATGATTTTTTTATGAATAAATGCTATATGTTGATTATATGAGCAAAATTGTCAATAATTAACTTTATGGGATTTTTGTCACAAATCACCCCGGTAAAACCCATACATTCACTGTTGACCACCTCCATCTTGTGATACATTCACGATACATTCACTTGTTGACTAGCTTTGAGAGCTTTTGGAGAAAAAGGTGATTAAAGGGGAAAAAATGAAGAAAAATAAGGTTAAGGATTGGTGGTCAAAGCTGGAAATCGGTTAGAAAGGTGGTGTTCAACAACTAAGGGTATGGTGTTTTGACGTTTTCGTCATTTAGAAAAGGTGCTGGGACAAAATCGTCCCTATAAAAGTGGGTTATTGACATTTTTCTTTTAATGAATTGGGTATGCTACTCAATAATTTCGAAATAAAAAAGTTGCGCATTTGGTTTATGATCAATTCTTGACTTCTTGTAAAGTAAAATTTTGAGATTTTTTTCGGGTGATTGCAATGGCTATTAACTAGTTGTTTTTGGCAGAGAGTGGAGTTAATACTTAACTGCCTGATGATTATCAGAGTCCATGAGAATCGTTCGAGTAGAATCAGAAAATAGAGCCTACATGCCTCCAAGTTATAGGATATTGCTGTACATAAATAGGCGATCATGAATTGATCGCCTCGCTTTAGCCCGACAATGTGATCAAAACTGTCCACGAAAAATATATACACACTCTTACCTTGGCTATCTTCGATGCCTCCTGTTAATAATACTAATTCTGTTCCGTTCAAGGTTTTAATAGACTACTCCCCGCTTAATTTTTATGTCGAACCATCTTCAAGTGCTTCTGGCGCCCCAACTGACCAATGTCGTTGGTGAACCGCTACTCGTCAGACTATGGTTATCATAGATTCAGAGTCGTACAGAGGACACTCCTTACTGTAATATAATAATAATAATAATCTACTCGGATTATGTGGTTTTACTCCAGATACACCTCGTCGAAGGTCACACAAGGTAATGACTGAATGTCCCCCTAAGGTTTGCCATTACTTCAACAAAGGATTCTGCAAGCATGGCAATAACTGTAGGTTCTTACATAGAGGAATTCCTCTGGCCTCTGAAAGTTTCTCCGACAATTTGAGAGTGGAGTCTAGAGATAATTTGTATAAAAATTACAATCATACTATGTTCTCGAGTGGTTCACTTCAAAAGCTCGAAATGGAACTCATTGAGCTTCTTAAATCAAGAAACGGAGACCCTATTTCGATTGCCTCGTTGCCTATGATTTACAACGACAGGTTCGGTAGAACTCTTCAAGCTGAAGGGTACCTTAGTGAGAGTCAGAGGCACGGTAAGGCTGGATATAACCTTACTAAGCTCCTTGCTCGATTAAAGAACAGCATACGCTTAATTGATAGGTAATTAAAGGTCTTTTTATTAATTGTTTAGATTGKTCAATTGATTTGTATATAGTTTTATTCTCTTAAATTTGTTTTTCAATTGACGAAATCTATTGATTGTTTCAGACCTCACGGACAACACTCTTTGATTTTAGTAGAAGACGCCCAAAAATACTTAAACTATACCAATAATGATCGTAATGATCATGGCGGAATTGTCCCTGGGTCCAGACAAATTTATCTCACTTTCCCTGCAGATAGTTCGTTCTCTGACACTGATGTTTCGGATTACTTCAAGTGAGTGAACTCTATAAACTTGCATTGAATAGTTATAAATTAACACAAATTATCGAAAAAATGAAGATTTTGTGCGGATGATTTTTATGTGTTGCATGTGCAGCACGTATGGTCCTGTTGAGGACGTTAGAATTCCTAGCCAACAAGAGAAAAGGATGTATGGATTTGTGACCTTCGTTTACGCCGAAACTGCCCAAAATATTCTGGCGAAGGGAAATCCACATTATGTTTGTGGAGCTCGTGTTCTGGTGAAACCTTATAAAGAAAGGTCGGGGTCAAGTGACAGGTATGGTTTTAGAMTTGTTCTTTTGTTATTCAGTTTGAGTGCTTTCACGATAAAATTTGAAAATATATAACCCCTATGGTAGAAAACATACTCAGCTTCTTAATATAGTGCGTGCTTGATCAACGAGGCTAATTAGAGTCGCCTTTAAAACTATATACTCAATTTTCGGATTTTGGTCACTAACCACGGTAGCAACCACCCCAACATTACGGCTTTCCAATTTCAAAACCACCCCACTTTGTTGTTGCCCACCTTCAAAACCACCCAACAACCACCATAACAACCCAACCATCACAAAATCACCCATTCAACCACCCAAACATTGTCACATTTAATTTCTATCCTTTTTCTCAACTTATCATCTTTTTTGGACAATATTTCTTGATAAAAATTATAGACATCGCAAAAATACATGAAATAGGCTCAAGATTCACATTATTTGGAGTTGTTTTGTAAAAGTTATGCCCTCTACAATAAGTTTAAATTGAAAATCAACCCCTCCCCCCCCCCAACAAAAAAAAAATTGGGTGGTTTTAGAATTGAGTGATTTTCGATTAGGTTCGTTGGTGCTCGAATGGAGGTGGTGTTCAATTAGCTAGGGCAATACTCGAAMGAGTGGTGTTTGAATGGGCATGGTGCTTGAATGGGGTGGTGGTGGTCAAATGAGTGGTGTTTGAATGGGCATGAGGTGCGTGAATAGGGTTGGTGGTCGAATTTGGGGCTTTGATTTTCAATTTAGGGTTTCGATTTTCAATTTGGGGGTGGGTTTCAAGGAGGGTTTTTGGTGGCGACGTGGGTTTCACAGTGGTTGAGTGCTTTTGAAGGGTGGTAGGGATCGTTTCYAAGGGATTAGGTTCGAAATGGGTGGGTTTCGAGGTGATTAAGTWGTTTTAGCAGCGGTGGGTGGTTGCTTCACTAGTTAGTGACCAAAATTCAAAAGTGGCTAGTGATTCGCAAACAAAACATAACAAACGGGTAGTTGTTTTAAATAAAAAACAATCTNGTTTTAGCAGCGGTGGGTGGTTGCTTCACTAGTTAGTGACCAAAATTCAAAAGTGGCTAGTGATTCGCAAACAAAACATAACAAACGGGTAGTTGTTTTAAATAAAAAACAATCTAGGTAATTGTTTCAAAAGTGGCAAAAAAAAWTGGYTAGTTGTTGGCAATTTTGCCTTCTAAAATTGATAGTTTATTATGTTAAGATATGTTACATACTAAATTTATGCCAGGGAAATTTTCAAAGGTACCCATTAGGTTCAGCTAATTAGCTCTGATACGTCCGAATTATTCGAAGTGCCTTAGGTACATTCGACGTTGAACTTATTAGCTGACATACCATTACTAATATGGAGGGAAATTGTTATTTATTGCCACGAATTACTTAATATCGCCCTAATTATATTACCACTTTTTCCAAATTACCCTAGCAGAACAACTACCCACCACAACCCATCCCTGCACCACCATTGAACCAAGCCACCCCTTCATAACCACAACAACACACTATAAACCAGTCACACACCCGAACCCAGCCACCCCTAACCATAACACCACGATGCGTTTAGTTCAGATGTGAGTGCCATGACACACCTCCGTCTGGGTTAGATGTGGGTGTCATGGGACCCACGCCTAGGTTAGTCGTGAGAGCCATGGGACCAACGTCTAACCTATACGCAAGTGCCACGGCACCCACGTCTAACTGAGACGCCAAATTCAAAAATCGCCTTAATTGCATGGATGTACATTGTGAGGGGTTGGGAGGATTCATGAGTTGATCGAGGGGGTGTTCAATGGGTTGGTTGAGGTTCGTAGATTGGTCTAGGGAAGTTCGAGTGGTGGTCTTAGAAGGGGGTTCGAAGGGTGTGTGCTTCTTCACTTCTTTGCGAGATGCCGGGGGGATTCGTAGGTGACTTGATCGTAGCTCTACATCTAAGTCCGTGGGTGGCTGTGTTGGGCCATGGGTGACTTGGGTTCGTGGGTGGTTGGGGGTGAGTTTGTGGGCTAAAATATGGTCTTTTTGTGGCGTGGGTGGTTGGGTTAGGTTTAAGAGGTGAGTTCATGGCCTGGGAAGTTGGGTACGTGGGTGGTTTGGGCGGCTGGCTGAGTGAGGGTTGTGCTTGGGTGGTTTGGAAGTGAGGTAAGTGGAGGAATTGTTTGTTTCAAGTTGGTAGTGGGGGTGTTTTGAGTTGTCCTAATTTTTTGGGTGATTCTAAGGAATTGAGGGCAAGAATAGTATTTGAGCAAACGATGCCCCCACATGTTTAGTTTATCCTCTTACACAATTTTTTCTGTTTGTATAATTTCCAAATCTCTCCTTCCTTGTTCTTTCATCTTCTCTACCATGAATGAAATTGCTTCCTTATTGCCACCCCCAAACCCATGAATATCAAATCACCACCCAAAGTCTTAAAATCGCCACCCCAACCTTTGAATCGCAACCCACTACGCATGACCCTACCTAGAGGAGGAGGAGAGAGGAGGAGGAGGAGGAGAGAGAGAAGAAGAGAAGAAAGAGAAGAAGAAAAGAAGAGAAGAAGAAGAAGAGAAGAAGAGAAGGAAGAAGAAGAAGAAAAGAAGAGAGAAGAAGAAGAAGAAGAAGAAAGAAGAAGAAGAAGAAGAGAAGAAGAAAAAGAAGAAAAGAAAGAAGAAAAAGAAAAGAAGAAGAAAAGAAGAAGAAGAAAAGAAGAAAGAAGAAGAGAAGAAGAAGAAGGAAGAGAAGAAGAGAAGAAGAAGAAGAAGAAGAAGGAAAAAGAAGAAGAAGAAGAAGCAGAGAAAGTAAGAAGAAGAAGAAGAAGAAGAAGAAGAAGAAAAAGAAGAAGAAGAAAAGAAGAAAGAAAAGAAGAGAGAAGAAGAAGGGATAAAGTATTAATGGTGTTACACGTCTGTAGTAGCATTAGTAGTGACTAATCTCTAAGTCGAGGTACCTAAGGCACTTCGAATAATTCGGGGTACCATAGCTATTTAGCCCAACATGATGGTACCTGTATATTACATATAATATATATATATATTTTATACCCCAATGAAAAACTAATGAAATAATCAGAACAACATTCAAGAAGAATTCTAGTTTATAATCTCACTAAAGCACATTGGATTGTATACAAAATAACAACATATCTTGTAACTCTGTGTAACAACATCAATGCATTAAAATCTAGCTTAATTCAATAGATTATTATCATAATTTCAAATTTGTATCTAATATTGAATTGTCCATGAATGTCTCAAGAAACACACGGAAAACTACAACAAATACAAGGCAATGCAACTCCAATTTTTGTGGAGATCGGACATTCATTATGGTGAGTACGAAATCTTAAATAATTAATAGAACAAGCTAATGGTGATAATAGGAATATATTATACCATATTAGTATAATTGTCTTAGTGGCTCAGTACCTTGCAATTTTTTCTAACCAATATTCTACAGTGTCAAGAGCTTGTGATAGTTCAGGGCTAATGAGGAAGCAATTTATGAAGAAAAAAAGTGGCTCTTGAACAAAAGAGAAAAACTCTTTTTGAATCTCAGCTTACACTCAATCGATGAGTTAAGACTTCCAGGTTTATACTCGCATTATTATTTTCTTATTTATTTTTAATTATTTTCCGTTCGTTGTATGATTACTTTACAAGATCATTCATTTATTGCACTAATTTCATTGCAATTATGATATAACTAAAAAATTAAGGCTTATATGCAGAGTTTCCCTCTTTGAACAACTTGATTTGAAATCAAACCAATGTCTCCTCTAGTGAGGACAACTTCAACATGAAGGACAAGAAAGTATGAACTACAAACTCAAGCACTTGATATCTTGTTGTATATTATCTATCTATGAATGTATTATTAATTCTACATGTCATGTGTACTACACTTCTAGAAACCTATATGCTAAAACACGTCACACTTACATTACTTTACTTCATGAAAAGACATGTGGCTCCAAGACCACATGATTATATTCTTCTTTTTCAATAATATATTCAAGTATTATTAAGTTTTGTAAAAAAAAAATACTTACTTGGTTAATTACTAAGAGTGAATATAAAATCATTAATTTATATTAAAATTCGTAATTTTTGAAAAATTACGGAGCAATAGTATCAACCTTTAGAACCATACTTTAAACTTTTTTAAAAAAAAAAATAATTGATTGATATGGAGAATCAACGACAGTACAAAAGAGCTGAGATCAAAAACCACATATCATTAAATTCACATCCTTATCTCAAATATTAAAATTACATCACATATATACAAATTAACTCATGAAATTTCAATTCAATTTGTGAGAATTTATGCATAATGTATTAATATAAATTAAATGCGATCATTATATTAAATATTATGAGATACAATTTTTTTTAAAAAAAAAAATATCTACATCGCACATGACTAATCTTGTTCTCAATCAATTGTTACATGTTCAACATTTTCTTTCTCAACTGCAATCATTTAATTAATAAATTTTATATTTATAGACATATCGAAATATATGCAAATAACCACATAGTATATAAAAGCAATACCCTTTAATCAATGACTGATATTTGACGCCAAACTTTTGCGATACAAAATAAAACGACACAAGAAGTTGTTGTCCAATCGCCATCGCCCTTATGATGGACGACACTTTTGTGTTTTCGTGACCCATATAAACCACTTTAATTGGCGACACTTTTCTTTTTCGTGCTCTTATAGCCTCTTTCGTTGTCCTTTTTAGAATTTCATGCACATTACTTTTACATTGACCACAATTGTATTATTTCTAATCTTAAATGCCAATTCAACGAACAAAAACAAAGAATGCCGCCCTCAATAACTATATACAAAGCAAAAACCAGAAGTGCACACATGGCGCGTACCTGGTTAAAAATTTCCCTCCAAAAACTTATTTCCTTATTTATTTATTTTTTTGTAAAATTATTTATATAAATATTAATTAAATCTATTTATTAAAAATATATTAAATCTATTAGCTAATAAATAATAAATAATATCCTTACTTAATCCCAGAAAGATTCTCTTATCAAACGAAATCTATTTATTTTAAGCAAAATTTAGACAAAGACATATCTTTTAAATCATAAATATTATTACTCCGTACTATACAATACAAATTATTGCAATAAATTTATAAAACACATATGATAATCGTAAATCAATTTTATACAGAAAGATTGAATCTAAATTCTAAAACACGTATTATATCTTCTTATATATAATATTATGGAAATTTAGAAGATTTCACTACTAGATATAGTACCGAATTCCTTAAACATGAATTTAGTCAAATGACGGTACAAAACTACCCCTACACATATTTATAATTATTTGAACCTTTTTCTTTTTTATTTTCTTTATTTCTTTTTTTTTTAAATTACTTATATAACATATGAATTAAACCAATATCTAATAAATAATAAATAATTCTTTACTAATTCTAGAAGTTTCTACTTATCAATTTACAATTTATTATATTTACAAAATTGCAATATCAATCAATCTAATCATATGGAGAACACATTAAACGAAATCTTTTTATTTAAGCAAAATTAAATCTATATATATTTATTATATCATAATATATATCCTACTATACAATACAATTATCATAATAAATTTTATAAAACACAATTGTAATTGATTCAGGACCCATGCATGCATGCATGGGTCTTGGACTATATTATCATGCACGGGTCCCTGATAGGTCCGTCATAACATAATATTAAGACCCGTGTATAACAAATTATAATATTATTGATTAAACATAATAATAATAAAACAAATCGTTTTAGATTCTATCTATGACAAATATTAAATTACAAACTATTTTACTCTTTTTCGAGTTTAATTAATAAATTTAGTAACTACCGTGCATCGCACGGCCCAAACTAGCTATATACTAAGGCCTGTTACTTAAACTGAACAAAACTGAACTGAACTGAACTGAATTGAACTGAATTTTTTAAAACTGAAACTGAAACTGACTGAATAAATCGGAAGATTTAAGTGTTGGATTTAAATTCCAAAACTAACTGAGCTGAACTGAACAAAACTGAATTTTTTGAAACTAACTGACTGAACAAAACTGAAATTAAGTTTAAGTAAACAGCCCTAAAGCAGAAACTAAAAGTGCCCAATGGGACGTTCGGGTTAAAAATTTTCCCTCCAAACTTATTCCTTATTTTTTATTTTTTGTTAACTTTATTTATATAACATATTAATTAAATCGATTAGCTAATAAATAATACGGAATAAATAATATCTTTACTTAATTCTACAAGATTCTCCTTATCAATATATAATTTATAACTATTTATAACATTGAATATCAATCAATCAATAAAATATAACACATTAAAGAAAACTATATTTTAAGCTAAATCTAGACAAAAAATATCTTTTATAATATCATAATATTATACTCTGTAGATGTACTATACAATACAATATCATCGTAATAAATTTATAAAAACACATATGACAATCGCAAATCAATTTTATACAATAAGATTATTAAATTGAATTCAAAATATTGATATACCGATACTTATTATATGATGAAAATTTAGAGAATCTTACTACAATGAATATACAAATTCCCTTTTACATCAATTTAGTCAAATGACAGTACAAAAAGTACACCTACACATTTTTAATTGAACTTTTTTTTCCTTTTTTTTGTCAAATTACTTATATAAAATTTTAATTAAATTTAACATCTATATATATATATATATATATATATATATATATATAATATATATATGATCTATATATATATATATATATATATATATATAATATATATAATAATAATATATAATATATAATAATATATATATAGAATAGATCATGTGAAACACAACCTTAGGTGAAACTAAAAACTTTTAATCTTGACCATAGATTGAGAGACTCACGATTAATCTAATACTTGTATTTCAATTTGGTACATTGAAGTTTAAAGGATACACGTGTACTGTTCACAATATACTGAAAGTCTTGTTACCCCTTTATACTGCTTGTATGTACCCCTTAAAATGTAAAATGTATCCACTTATTTTTTCACGTTTTCACTATAACATGTGGTTTCACGGATCCTGACTCTCTCTCTCTCTCTCTCTCTCTCCTCTCTCTCTATATATATATTATATATAATATAATATATATATATATAAATAATATATATATATATATATAATATATAATATATATTATATATATATATATATATATATAATATATATATATATATAATATATATAATATAATATCTTTACTTAATTCTAGAATTCTTCTTATCAATATATAATTATAATTATTTATAAAATTACAATTAATCAATATATAAAACACATTAAATGAAATCTCTTTATTTAAGCAAAATCTTGACAAAGTCATATATATCATAATAATATTATTATCCGTACTATACAATACAATATTATCATAATAAATTATAAAACACAATCGTAAATCAATTTTAAGTAAGGTTGAATCTTAAAACAAATGAATTTTACTCATTCTATATATTGATGATTTGATGGGAATTAGAAGATTTTCACTACCAATGAATATACCAAATTCCTTGTAACATAAATTTGTCAAATGCGGAGTACAAAAGTTCCCTACAACATATAATTGCAATTTTATATCATAATTTTAGAATCTATCTTTGAATAAATTTAGTAAATAGCATTATGTCTTGCACGGTTCTAGACTATATCTTATGCAATACAAATTTCTTGACAAATATTAAATAACAAATTTATTTTACACTTTTAGAGTTTAAATGAATAAATTTAGTAGATACCGTTATCGCACGGGCCCTAAACTATTATAATTTATTTTCGATCCTGGAGTACAGTATTATCCCAATTTACTACTCCATTCAACATAATTTTTTCTTAATTTTTGGATAATAACTCACACTACATAAAAAAAAAATGGTATTCAAAATATCCTCTTAACATACTTATAATTAGAGACTACTAGTTTTTATGTGCACGCGATGCGTGCTTAGGCTTATGAAATTGTATTTCATCATTAAAAATAATTATAAATATGTATCAGAATAAAATGTTATAGCTAATTAGTATACAATTTTATTGAATTGGTTTTTTTTTAAATATGACTTGAAATTCAAAAAAAAACCATTAATGCTTCAATTCATTGTTTAAATCTTTTCACTAATTAAGTTACATAAAGAATATAATTTTCATTTTTAATCACATAATAAGCAAAAGGTAGGTTAGACACATTAATTCAAAATTTCAAAATTCATTAAGGTATAAAAGACTTTTAAGAGGGGGACACCATCTTCCTCCCCCCCCTCCCTATAAAATAGAATGTTATAATCATTACAGAGCAGTTATCTAGGTTATAATGTATGGTTATTATCAATAAAATTATTAATGTAATTAAGTTAATAAATTTCATTATTAATATTCTCCATTTAATTTTGGGATACTTCCCATATATCCCGAGGTTAGGTCGATTCACTCATATGCACCCATGATTTTTGGTTGTCTCAAGTATCCCTATACTTTGTTATTTTACTTATTGTACCCCTCCTAATTAAAGATATCCAAGAAATTATCATTTTTTAAGCTCATACATTATTATTGTACTTTTTTTCTTATCTCACGTTTACTTACCTTAAAAGTTTTAAACCTATCACTCGAAAAAAAAAACTAAGGTTTAAAAGCTAAATATTACATATATTTAAACAACAACGAGAAAATTCAATTGAAACGTTTAATTTTTCATATAGTTAAATTATTTTWAAAATTATTTCTTTTCTATGGGTAGAGTTTTAGCTCTACATATAAGTATCACCAAAGCACCTAGGCATCCATCCTCTAATCCTGTCCCAAATAGGTCGAACGTGGTGGCATTAAAAAAAAAAAGAGGTATGTCAAACTCTCACTAGCATTCTGACAGAACACACAACTATCAATATTAGAAATCCCCATATGCAACAATCTAGCTCTTGTTTTTAGTCTGTCTCGCATAACCAGCCAAGTAAGGAATCTATGCTTAGGAACGTTCAATTTGTTCCACACATAAGCATACCAAGGAACTTTATAACCCCGATTCTCCAATTTCTGATAGAGTTGTGACACAGAGAAGCTTTTCATGTCCATAATGCCAGCTTGCATTCCTTTATGCACAATCTGATCCTTTAGCTCACAGATTTTCCTCCACACCCAACTACAATCCATGGGGTTCTTATAGCTCCACTAGTCTTGTTGTTTGATATAGACTGAATTCACCCATCGATTATCTTTCTTATCGGCAATTTCCCAGACATGTCTTGCAATGTTGCAAAAGTTCCATAATCTTGTGTTCTTGATACCCAGCCCTCATGCATGTAAGGGTTGACAAACATCATCCCACTTAATAGCACCTCCTTTTGTGAAAAAACAAGTACCCTMCCATAAATAAGCCRTGCAAACTCCCTCAATAGCATGTATAGCAGCTTGAGGCAAAACAAAAACTTGAGACCAGTCTAAATGAATAGTCARGAYGACAYAATTAATCAACTAGATTCTGCCAGCAAAGGAAATGTGTCTAMAACTCCAACAACGAATCCTAGCTGTCATCTTTTCCACCAGAACCTCACAATCCTTGGTACTAAGCTACTTTGAAGAGATGGGGACACCCAAGTAACTAAAAGGAAGATGTCCTTTCAATAACAGCCTTGCGTAACTCACCACTCATGCCTTTACAATAAATTTCAGACTTATGAAAATTTTCCTTRAGCCTAGAAGAATTAGAAAACACCTTAAAAGTAGCCATAATAGCATCAATGYAGTCCATATTTCCTTTACTACATAGAATAAGATCATCAGCAAAGCACAAATGCGTGAGTTTACTGAGCCGACATCTAGGGTGAAACTGGTAACATCGTAACATATTTTGGCCCATATGTCATGACCCGAAACAGATAATCCATACAATCACAAACAAGGGGGACAGGATCCCCCTCCCTAAACCTCTCCTCGAGAGAAGAACATGAGGAGACCATTGAACAAGAGATACATGGGAGTAGAAACATATTGCATGAAAGAGTGAAAGTTGAGAAAATCCCAAAGAACCACATCTCCTGTAGAAAAGCCATTCACACAGTGTCATCAGCCTTGCATAAGTCCAGTTTTATCAAACACAAGGTCTGACAGAGCTCCTACCGTAGTGCCTCACACCCTGGCATAATAAGTGTTATGTATAAAATTACATGCATGGACACAAGCCCCTGATTGGCCAATGATCTCTGGAAACTCGCTTCGATCGACCACAAGGACCTTGAGATACACTTATATAGAGACATTGACACATGAATAGGCCTGTTTGTGTGACATCAAAAGGGCAAACGAATCTTGAGATGAGTGTAATGAAGTGCGTTCAGTTGTTCAAAATTTTCCTTGTTGCAAACATTGTTTTATAGCTGTCAACCTCCTAGACCGACAATGCTCACATTGTCTTTGAAAAATGTGATCCAAACCATTAGGACCAGGAGCTCGATCACCATGGATGGAGAACATGGCTGCTCTATATTCATCATCAATGTACTCAATGGTCAACACAACTTCATAGAATCAGTAAGTGTAGAGCACATTAAGAATATTTTCATTGACACTGGTTTTCTTCACAGAATCACCAAAAGCACTGATAATAATCATGAAAGCCTGCACAATTCATCAGGAGCTTCTTGAATTCCCATGCATAGACGAATAGCATGCACATTGCTCTGAAGTCTCCTCTGCTTAATAGATCTATAACAAAGCAGAATTTCCACCCATCCTTAAGACAGGCTACAATTGCTTTTTGCTTCCAAAACCCATGGATTTGTGTGCTTGCAGATATCCCGGTGATTCCTTCTCCAAAGTGATTGTCTTCATATAACGTCATGTAAAGCGTTTGAGCTCTGCATCAACTTCTTGTTGCAACGCTCTGCGTTTTATCCTGTGCCATGGAGATCTTTAGACCACCTAGATTCTAAATCTCTACTC
>SNQN01001015.1:74566-88414 GCA_008642245.1 Bassia scoparia
TATAAAATATATAATATATATAATATATATATATATATATTATATATATATAATATATATATATATATATATATATATATATTATAATATATATATATACTAATATTCTAAAGTTTCTTCTTATCAATATATATTTATATTATTTAATAAATTACAATATTAATCAATATAATAAAACACATTAAATGAAATCTCTTTATTTTAAGCAAAATCTGACAAATAATTATATCATAATAATATTATTATCCGTACTATACAATACAATATTATCATAATAAATTTTATAAAACACAATCGTAAATCAATTTTAAGTAAGGTTGAATCTAAAAACAATGAATTAACTCATTCTTATATATTGATGGATTTGATGGAATTAGAAGATTTTCTACCAATGAATAGTACCAAATCCTTGGTAACATAAATTTGTCGAATGCGGGAGTACAAAAGTTCCCTACACATATTATTGCAATTTTATATCATAATTTTAGAGATCTATCTGTGAATAAATTTAGTAAATAGCATATATGTCTTGCACGGTTCTAGACATTCTTATGCAATACAAATTTTCTTGACAAATATTAAATAACAAATTTATTTTACACTTTTAGAGTTTAAATGAATAAATTTAGTAGATACCGTTATCGCACGGGCCTAAACTAGTTATAATTATTTTCGATCCTGGAGTACAGTATTATCCCAATTTACTACTCCATTCAACATAATTTGTTTTCTTAATTTTTGGAATAATAACTCACACTACATAAAAAAAAAGTGGTATTAAATATATCCTCTTAACATACTTATAATTAGAGACTACTAGTTTTTATGTGCACGCGATGCGTGCTTAGGCTTATGAAAATTGTATTTCATCATTAAAAATAATTATAAAGATATGTATCAGAATAAAATGTTATAGCTAATTAGTAATACAATTTTATTGAATTGGTTTTTTAAATAATGACTTGAAATTCAAAATAAAACCATTAATGCTCAATTCATTGTTTAAATCTTTCACTAATTAAGTTACATAAGAATATAATTTTCATTTTTAATCACATAATAAGCAAAAGGGTAGGTTAGACACATTAATTCAAATTTTCAAAATTCATTAAGGGTATAAAAGACTTTTAAGAGGGGGGGACACCATCTCCTCCCCCTTCCCTTATATAATAGAATTTGTTGAAATCATTACGAGAAGTTATCTAGGTTATAATGTATGGTTATTATCAATAAATTATTAATGTAATTAAGTTAAAATTTTCATCTGTATTATATTCTCCATTTAATTTTGGGATACTTTCCCATATATCCCGAGGTTAGGTCGATTCACTCATATGCACCATGATTTTTGGTTGTCTCAAGTATCCCTATACTTTGTTATTTACTTATGTACCCCCCTAATTAAAGATATCCAAGAAAATTATCATTTTTTAAGCTCATACATTATTATTGTACTTTTTTTTCTTATACCTCACGTTACTTACCTTTAAAGTTTAAACCTATCACTCGAAAAAAAAAACTAAGTTTAAAACTAAATATTACATATATTTAAACAACAACGAGAAAATTCAATTGAAACGTTTAATTTTTCATATAGTTAAATTTTTTAAATTATTTTCTTTTCTATGGTAGAGTTTACTCTACATATAAGTATCACCAAAGCACCTGGCATCCATCCTCTAATCCTGTCCCAAATAGGTCGAACGTGGTGCATTAAAAAAAAAAAGAGGTATGTCAAACTCTACTAGCATTCTGACAGCCTACACCTGTTCGGAACGTCAATCACTGTAACAATAACTTTCAAGCGCTCTCCCCCAGCCAGCAATCATACGCAGTGAACAGTACAAATCTTCATCATTTTCGAAGTTGGATCTTTTTTGGAGGTAATTGATTGCATCGCAAGAGCTGATAATCGCTTCAGACAGTATGGAAGTTACTACATAGGCTTCCTAAGTCTAGGTACTTCTCTTTTGATAAAAAGAAGACTAAATGCTTCTTTATATCCGAGAGTTTTTTTTATGATTTTAACGACTTTGTCTTCAACTTGATTTTTCTTGGATGTTATGTTAAATGATGAAAGATTGTCGCTGTTTGGAAATTTTTCGAATGAACTTTTTGAAACAAGAGACATGAGACTTTTTCTTATACTTTTGATTGATCAAGTTATGTGTTTTCCGTATCTACGGAAGTTAGAAGTAGGTTTTGCCGCAATGAGATATGTCAAAATATACGTTGAGAAGGGTTAGGGTGATCAACTTTTAATGATTGTTTGGTTACTGTTATTGAGAAGGAATGTATCTACAGTCTCGATAAATCGATTATGATCGATTAAAGATGAAGACGCGAATATGAATTTGTTAAGACTTTTTGTATTTTAGTTGATTGTAACTAGTATTGTAAGACTCTTACGATTAGATGTTATTTTGGAGAGATCTTATTGATGTTTTTTGTTGTAATTTTAGTATATTTGTTTATGTTTTTTAAAATTAATATATTTATCGAACACTCGACACGCACAGATACCTGATTATCAAACCGATATATGACGACGTTTGCACTCTGTTTGAATTCCTGGTTCACCCACTGTTAAGAACCATCTTCATAGATCTTCTCATCGTTCTTGAGGCACGACCAAAGCGCTGATACGTGGGGAATACTTGAAAATTTCTTCATGACAACAAGTCTACCGGGATCTGATCTAATTCGCATTCCCACACTCTTTTAAGCATTACGTGTAAATTATTGCACTCGTCTCAAAAACTTGCAGATAATTTGAGAATGTTGAGCGATCCCGTTTGATCATCGATGGTCTCAATCCTTTACAAGGGCTATAAATGGTTATAGGGTTTCGTCTGTTCGTATTTTCAACCGCCCCCTGTTCGATGAACTAAGATATTGATGCTTGGAGTATGGAGGGCGGGCAATGCTCCATCTTTACGCTCTTGAAGTCCATGCTGAGGCCATGTTGTACATAGCAGGCCAATACTGATTCCCGACCATTCCTCCTCTTCTAAGGTTGGTAATCATGTGGGTGTGGTCGGTAACCTGTAAGGCAGTTGGCCGGCACAGGGAAAGCAACTACCCCAACTGCATGCCACATGCTTATAGGATGGAATTCAATTTTGTTCAAAGAAAGTTCAACGGAGTCGTGTACATGTCCCTTCTCGCCTATCAGATCACTGACAGTTTCACTAAAGTTTCCTAAAATTTTGTTTGATGTTTCTCAGACCAGTTTCAACGTCCAGAGCCGCTCGTTCACAAGAGGTTGTGATGATTATGTAATATTTAACATGTTAATCGAATTATTGCAATATTGTTATTTATTTATTTTAAATTATCTTAGTAAAATGAGAGTCTCTTAAAAATTTCGAAATTGCTAAATTTTACCTGAGTTCCTACACCATTTACAATTTAGAAAAAATTGGGGCAAAACGAAAGATTTGTGGGTTTTGAAGCCCGAGCCAACGTTATTAAAGAAAAAACAACAAAACTTGAAACGCACGTTGGAGTGCACGACATCGGTACTGGGGCCAAAACTGGTTGTATTGTCATTCTTTCATCACCCTCGAGATTAGAGAAATTATGGTCAAAACCTGAGTCGGGTCACCGGATTCTGGAAAAACATGGATTATGCATTCCACCGAAAAATAAGTCTCCGATTTTTTTATGCAAAAATACATTTTTTTGCAAAAATCAGCCGATCCTTTTTTTCCGATGACGTTCCTTATCAATACAATACAAGCAAATTGGACAAAAGAAAAGAGATTTTAGAATATCATCAAACTATCCGGAATTATTCTAGAAATCCGCCATATGGCAACAATCTAGCTCTTGTTTTAGTCGTCTGCCCGATAACCCAACACAGTAAGGGAATCTACTAGACTATATAGTTGACACGATTCAAAATATGTTCCACACCTCAAGCAAGTACCAAGCAGTCTAATTATACTGCCCGATCTGCTAATTGCTAGATAGAGTTGGAGCAACCGAGAGCTCACTTTTCATGTCCATAATCCAGCTTGCATTCCTTTATGCGGAGCATATCTGATCCATTATTCTTTGGAGTCAGCCTTATCCCCCACGACCCAATCTTGACGAATAGTCTCATTGGGTTCTCCTAATCTATCATGATCTACCTAGGTTCTTGTTTGTAGTGATAGTAGAGTGAAGTATCACACCATTCTGGTTGCCTACTAAATTCCTTGATCGGCAATTCCCAGACATGTTTTGCAGATTCTGGCAAAAGTTCCATAATCTTGTGTATCTGCTAGCAAACATGCCCGAGCTCCTTATGCATGCTGAGAGGGTGCACAAGAAACAATGTCATGCGCACTTAAATTAAGCTACACTCTTCTTGGTAAGAAAAATGATCAGTACTTAGCCCTGCCATAGATAAAGCCTGTCTACTCAAATTAGCATAGAATTGTTTGATGTTTATTATTGCATGTCTTTGAGGCGCCAACATACAAAATCTTGAACACCAAGTTAACCATGAATAGGCTCAACTGATGGACGAATTATATCAAACTAGGGATAATTTCGGAGAGACGAAATTTAAGATGTTCTATGATTTCTCCACAACATAATCCTACTGTCACATTCCCCAGAACGCTCCACAATTTCCATAAGCTTTTATTACTGATAATAGGCATGGGACGACCCGAATAATTCTGAAAGGAAGAGTCCCAGCTAGCAAGCTACAAGCACAGCCTTGCAGAGCACAACTTTTGCTGGGCCCACATTACACTTATGTAATTAAAGATATTACACGACTATCTTCGATACCAAATATTTCCTTTGGGGCGCGTAAGAGAATTAAGCAATTGAGTGAAAACAACCTTAAACAGAGATTAAGCTTCTATTTTCTATGAAAATCACATGTGAGTCCATATATTTCCCTTATACTACATAGAATAAATCATCAGCAAAGCAACTAATACTGTGTGATTTTAACTGTAGACAGACCTATTAGGTGCGAAACGACTGATTAGACATAGTTGTCCGAATTTTCTTTTGAATAAATATTACCGGCTCAAATTTTATGGCTCGGTTATGCCCCACACGGATCAGTAATAACTCCAGATGACAATCGCAAAGAGCAAAGAGGGGGGGATATACAAGGGGCCTCCACCACATACTGACTTAAGACCTCTCTCGGAGGAAAGTCTCATGGGAGAGCCCATTGAGAACAGAGAATACATGGCGAGTAGAAGCAGCAAGTCTGCATGATTACAGACAAAATAGAAAGCAACCAACTAATCGAGGTAATAGTCCACAAGAGCAGAACAAGCATCTCCTTGACTGGAACAAAGCTATTTCCAGTGTCATCACCTTGCGTTAAGTTTGTCGCAGTCTTCCAAATACAAACACCAAGGTTTTGACTAGAGACGTAATATGACTCTAATTTGCTTCACCTAAGTATCGCGTAGGCATAAAAGATGTTTGTATTAAATATACATGCCATGGAACAAAACCTCCGCTGAATTGCCGCAATCATCGGAAACTCGCTTCAGCCGACACAAAACAAAGGACCTTTGAGATACACTTATAGAGAACATTGCAACATGAGATAGGCCTGATTTGTGTGACATCAAAAGGGCAAGCAATCTTTGGAATGAGTGTAATGAAGGTGGCGTTCAGTTGTTTCAAAATTTTCCCTTGTTGCAAACATTGTTTTATAGCTGTAATCACCTCTYGACCGACAATGCTCCAATTGTCTTTGAAAAAATGTGATCCAAAACCATTAGGACCAGGAGCTCGATCACCATGGATGGAGAACATGGCTGCTCTAATTTCATCATCAATGTACTCAATGGTCAACACAACCTTCATAGAATCAGTAAGTGTAGGCCCACAATTAAGAATATTTTCATTGARACTGGTTTTGTTCTCCATAGAACTACCCAAAAGAACCTGATAATAATCCATGAAAGCCTGCACAATGTCATRAGGAGCTTCTTGAAAGATTCCCATGCATAGKACGAATAGCATGCACATTGCTCTGAAGTCTCCTCTGCTTAATAGATCTATGAAACAAAGCAGAATTTCCATCACCATCCTTAAGKCAGGCTACATTTGCTTTTTTGCTTCAAAAAACRCATGGATTTTGTGTGCTTGCAGATACTCCTGGTGAGATTCCTTCTCRAAAGTGATTAAGTCTTCATCAATAAGACTCATGTGTAAAGCKGTTTGAGCTTGCATCAYCTTGTGCCAAGCTCTGTTTTCCTGTGCCTGGAGATCATAGAACCCAACCTGATTTAAGTGTTTCAGACCAACTTTGACCTGTTTCAGCTTCTGCACTACTTGATACATGCCACATCCAGTAGAAGAGTGATTGCACCATTGTGAAACCATATGAGGGAAATCCTTAGCTACAACCCACATTCTGAAGTATTTAAAAGGTTTTTCTGCCACTCAAAGTGTCCCCAACTTTCAGAATAGCAGGACAATCATCAGAAACATTCTCATTTAAGAAAATAGCAGAAGTGGGAGGGAATGCATTAAGCTAGTCTTCATTGGTCATTACTCTAACAAGCTTGCAACTCACTCTATCAGAACCTTCTTGTTTGTTACTCTAAGTAAAGAAAAGACCACAYGCTGCTAAGCAAGACCTAGCAACAYCCATCTCTGATTYTCGCACAACTGAACCAATTTTTTCATCCACATTCAGAACACAATTAAAATCCCCGTAAGGACTCACGGCCCCTTGTGYTTTTGGCTAAATCTTATCATATCCTCCCATAGATTGTCTCTTTGATTTCTATCATTAAAGGCATAAGCAATGGCACAAAAGAAAGCAACAATGCCACTTTTNACTAATCAGTTCTAAGTCGAGGGTACCTAAGGCACTTCGAATAATTCGGGGGTACCATAGCTATTTAGCCTAACATGATGGGTACCTTGTGATATTTTCCATATATATATATATATAGTTTTATACCCCAATGAAAACTAATGAAATATATCAGAACAACATTCAAGAAGAATTCTCAGATTTATAATCTCACTAAAGCACATTGGATTGTATACAAAAATAACAACATGATCTTGTAACTCTGTGTAACAACATCAATGCATTAAAATCTAGCTAATTTCAATAGATTATTATCATATATTTCAAATTTGTATCTAATATTGAAATTGTCCATGAATGTCTCAAGGAAACACACGGAAAAGCTACAACAAAGTACAAGGCAATGCAACTCCAATCTTTTTTGTGGAGATTCGGACATTCATTATGGTGAGTACGAAATCTTAAATAATTAATAGAACAAGCTAATGGTTGAGTAATAGGAATATACGAAGTATTATATACCATATTAGTAATAATTGTCTTAGTGGCTCAGTACCTTGTTCAATTTTTTTCTAACACAATATTCTACAGTGTCAAGAGCTTGTGATAGTTCAGGGCTAACGAGGAAGCAATTTATGGAAGAAAAAAGGGATGCTCTTGAACAAGAGAGAAAAACTCTTTTTGAATCTCAGTTACACTCAATCGATGAGTTAAGACTTCCAGGTTTATACTCGCATTATTATTTCTTATTTATTTTTTAATTATTTTCCGTTTCGTTGTATGATTACTTTTACAAGATCATTCATTTATTGCACTAATTTCATTGCAATTATGATATAACTAAAAAATTAAGGCTTATATGCAGAGTTTCCCTCTTTGGAACAACTTGATTTGAAATCAAACAATGTCTCCTCTAGTGAGGACAACTTCAACAATGAAGGACAAGAAAGGTATGAACTATCCTCCTCCCCCTCCTTTGGTTTCTCTTTTGCCTGCCCCCCCTCCCCCCCCCGGTCTTCCCCCTCTCTCCTCCCCCCTTCTTCGCGCCTCCTCTTTTCGTGCCGCGCTGCGTCTTCGGCTCTGCCCCGTCTTTTCCTCCTCCCCACTGCCTTCTCCGTCTGTCTCGCCCTTTCTCCTCTTCGTCCTCCCCTTCTTGCCTTGGTTTTTTTTTCCCTCGCTGTTGCCCTTGCCCCTCCCCCCTTCCTGCTTCCCTTCCTGTTCCCCTTTCCCTCCTTCCGTCCTCCGCCGCCTTCTTTCCTCCCCTCCTCCCCCCGGTGTCGCTTTTTTTTTCCCCCCGCCCCCCTCCTCCCCTTTTCCCTTTGGTCTCCCGCTTTTCCGCGGGGGGGCCCCCCTCCCCTTTCCCTTCTTCCGCAGCTTTGTTGCTCCTCCTCCCCCGCGCCGTTCCTCGGTTCCCTGTTCGGTTCCCCTCCCCCTTCCTCTCCGTTCCCCTTCTCTGCTCTCATCTTCTCCCTTGCCTGGGGCTCCTTCCTCTCTCCCCCGGTTCGGAATCGCTTCCCTCCGCTGCCCATGCGTTGGTTTTCTCCCGTCTCCCTCTCCTTGTTCTTTTTCTTCTGTCCCCCCTCCCCCGCGCTCCCCCCCTTCTCCTTTTTCCTCTCCTCCCTTCCTGTGCCTTTTTTTCTTCTCCCTCTCCGTGCTTCCCTTTCCGTTTCCCCCCTCCCGCCCCCCCTCCGGTTCCCCCCCCTCTTCCTCTCTCCCCCCGCGCCCTCCCTTGCCCCGTCCGTTTTCCTCTCGTCCCTTCTTGTTCCTTATTCTTTTCTCTGGGTCGCGTTTTCCTCCCTCTCGTCCACCCCAACCCCTCGGCCCTCCTCTCCTCCTGGCCCCCTCGCGCCCGTGGGGCCTCCCCCCCCGCGGTCGTACCCTCTCCCTCGCCTTATGCCCGCCCCCCCCCCCTCCCCCGCCCTCCCCCTCTGCCCCCTCGCATCTTGTTTTCTCGTACGCCTTCCCCGCCCCGTCCGGCTCTCTGCTCGGCCCGTGCCCTTGTTCCCCCTCCGCCTCCCCCGCCCTTCCCCCCGCTTCTCCCTTCCTGCTCGCGTTGTCCCCCGCCGCTCCTGTCCTCCTGCCCCGCTCCTTCCCCCTCTCTGCTCCTTCGCTCCCCGCTTTCCTCCACCCCCCCTCCATCCCTGGGTTCTTCTCCTCCCCTCGTCTTGTGGTTTGCTCTCTGCCTGCCTTCCCCCCTCGCTTCTCTTGCTTTCTCGGCCTTTCCCGCCTTCTTGGCCATGTTGCCCCCGTTCCCTCCTCTGTGTTCTTGCCCCGCCTCCCCTGTCAGGGTTCCCCCCTCCCTCCTCGCCCCTCTGTGCCCCCCCGTCCCCTGCCCTACCCGCCTTGCCACCCTCCCCGCCTGTCTCGCCCCTTGCGGCCCCCCCACCTTGCGCCACGTCTCCCCCTGCCCGCGGCCCGGCCTTACCCTCCCCTCGCTCCTGCCGCCCCGGCCATGTGTCTCTCCTCCCCCCCCCAGCCTCTCTCGCTGCTCTTCCCCCCGCCCCCCTCTGCCTCCGCTCCTTGCCGCGAATGGGCCCCATCATCCACGGCCGCTGTCCTTCCCTCCCGCCATGGCGTCCCCCCCCCCTGCCTCCCCCTTTACCCTCCCCTTCCTCGCCTCGCCGCCTTCGCCCCACTCCCGTCGCCCCTCAGCCACCCTGGCAGTCCTCTTTCCTTTACCCCCCATCCGCATCCTCCGCCCGCCCCCCTCGTGCGTTTCCCTGCGCGCCCTCTCGGGTGCCCCTGGTCACACACTCTTTAGGCCCCCCTCTGGGTCCAGCAACAGCCCCACTCACTCCCTCCGCCTCTCCACCCCCGCGGGGGGCCCCGGGCTCCCCCTACACTCCCCCCTCTCATCGCGCGCCGCCGCCTCGGCGCGCCTGGCCCCGCGCCCCCGGCGTCGCCCCTCTTGGCCTGCGCCGCGCTGCCCGCTTGCGCCCTCCCCACGCCCCCCTCTCCTGTCGCCAACGGCCTTCCGGTCGTGGCCTCCGCCTGCATCCGTCCCTTTTCTCCCACCCCGGTCGCCCGCGCTCCCCGCTGCTCCCCCGTCTGGCCTACTCCCTTCTGTCTACTAGCCCTGCCTGGCCCCCCGCTCGCCTGCCTTGGCCCCTCTCTGGCCCCTCTGCTGTCCGTCGCCCCCCACGGCCTTTGCGCTCCCCTCTCGCGCCGTGCCCCCTGGCTCGCCTCTTTGTGTTGCCCTCCCGGCCGCCATCTTTGCCTGCCCGTGCCTGCCTGTGGCGTTCCGTTGTTTCCCTTTCTCCTTGTTTTGCCCCCTTGTTTCTAGCTGTCCTCCCCATCTCGCCCGCCCTGCCCCTTGTCTTGCCCTCCCTGTGCTCCCCCCCCCTTCGGCCCGCGCGCTCGCTCCCTGGCTGGCCCCCTGCTGCTCTCCTTTCCATCCCTGTCCTCCCTGGTCCCCCCCTTCCAGCCTCCGTCCGTGTCGCCCCCTTCCGCCTCTTTTCCTTGACTGGTTGTTCTCCCCGCCTCCCCCCCGCCCTCTCCTCCTCACCGCACTGCCCCCGCCCCGGCCTTCCCGCTTCCCTGCACGCCGCCTCGCCTGCCCTTGCTCTGCCGTCTCTCTCTCATCGCTCCTGCCCCCCCCCGCCTTCCTCCCCTCCTCGCCCGGCTCCCTTCTTTTTTGCTTCCCCCCCCCCTGGCTTGTGTGCTGCCGCCCTCCGGTGCGCCTCTCTCCCCGTGCTTCTATTCCTCCCCTCCGCCCTGTGGACCGCGGTGCGCCTTGCTCCCCTTGTGCCCCGCTCTGTTTCTGTGTCCGGCGCCATCGCCCCACCTGCTTTCCTTTTCCGCCCCCTTGCTTTTCCGCTTCGGCCCTCCTTGCTCCCTGCCCCTCCGTCGCCCGTGCTTGCATACCTTGTCCCCCTCTGCGCCCTCCTTCGCTCCCCCCCCTCTGCCGTTTCCGGTTTCTGCCCCTCGTGTCCCCGCCATGTCCGCCTCGAAGCCATTCGCCCTCTCTTTCCCCCCTGCCGACGTGTGCGGCCGCCTTCACAGTCTCCTTGGTCATCCTCTCCCCCTGCCCCCCCTCCTCCCCCCTCTTGTTTGTTCCTCCCGCCCGACCCGCACCCCGGCTGATCCGCGCCTCGCCCCCCCCCGCTCGCTTCTCGCCCCCCGCCCCCCTTCCTCCCCCTCCCCCCCTTCCCTCCCCCGTCCGGCCTCCCGGCCCTTGTGGTTTGGCTCCCTCTCTCCTCTCTCCCCTCGCTTCTCTTGCTTTCTCCTCTCCCGCTCCGCACCTTGCCGCCCGCCCCCCCTTTCGTTCCCCGTCCCGCCCATGCCCTTGGGGCCCTTCCTCCCGTCCTCCCCCCCCCTGAGGCTTCCCACGATCCCCTCTCCCCTCTCCAGGGCCTTCGCCGTACCCCCCCCTGCCCCCTGAGGCCCGTGCCCTCCCTAATGCCGGGTTTCTACTTAGTCTCCAGCAAGGCTTCTGCCAGCATGCATGCCTATAGCCCAATCCCAATAGCTTGTTGCTGTTCTCATTATCTCCCCTCCATCAAGGATCTCTCCATTGGGAGGTGTCATCAGACCCCAACATATCATGCGCGATCATGTATCATCTTCTACACCAATATCAATACTCTGCAACATATAGTCATTATCAGTTGGCATTTAAATTTGAAAATCCATTAGTAAGTAAGGTAACACTAAGGTTTAGCTCATGCTCAACCTAGTGTTACATATTAGTCTTATACTCTATTACATAAGAGAAGGAGGAGCAATGGTGTCCTATGAAGATTACTTAAATACCGTTAATGAACGTAATTTTAAAAGAAAAATAAAATTTTGAAAAATCTTTTATATTTCATATCTACAATATTATTAAAAGGCGTGCCAAACAACGTAGGAACGCCACATGGACGCAACTTGCGGTGGAATGACAAGTGTAATGTGCCAATGTCATCAGATAAGTCATGTCATAATAATTCACATAATAATTTTCAAATATTTCTTTAAATATTTACATCTTCTATTTTCCGCTCTACTTTCACTCCTATTTTATTTAATCATTTCACTCATGTTTTTTTCTATTTAAGATCTAATGAATATACACACATCTAACATAATAATAAAAAATAAAATAAAATAAAATAAAATAATAATAAAATAAAAATAATAATCATATAATATATAATAATAATATAATAATAATAATAGTACAACATTTCCATTTATATATACGAAGTACTCTGTATTAATATTATTGATTAATTTTTACAATCGTTATTAAAAATTTCTTGTGTAATGTATTATAATGTGAGTTGAGGTAAAAAGTAAAAAAAATATGATGGAGAATAGATTGTACCAAATGAAGTAAAGAATTAGAACAATCACAAAACCACTCAATGACGAAATTGCATGCACAAAACATGAAAATCGAAGAGATTAAATGTTAATAAAATGGAAATTTATCTACATGTGAATAATAGTAGAAAAAACTCAAAGCACCGAAAATTATGGAACGAGAGTAGATATAATTAATATTACTCTATTTTTATTAATTCAAAATGTTACTCATTTATTTTACAATTGCAATTTCACTACATTGCACATCAAATTTTCACATATGTAAAAATGAATTAATAAAAGAAAATAATAAAAAAAATACATCGTATGACCCCAGCAACACCGGGCCAATACTAGTTTGTCATAATTAACAAGAAAAAACTAAAAATGCATAATATAATATATTCAATCAAGCTTAAATTATCATAATAATCAATAATGCAATCAATGAAAAAATTAAGAGCTTATAAATAACAAAAGTTAGATAAAAATTTATAAAGTCAATTACTAAACTAACTAAGGATAATTATTCCCAAATGAATTCATTAATTAAATATATTGATCAAATCTACATTTAACGTTATCTCTAATTGAATTCATGCATAATAATTTAAATCTCACGATATCACGACGATTCAAATAATCGATCAATTAATTCATACAGTTAAAAATTTGTTTGCGATCAAATATTACAATAGCATAAAGAAATAATTGAAAATATGATAACATATTTTTATGTATAATTTTAAAAAGATTTTTGCACGCATGGTGCATAATATACTAGTTATAACATTGCGATTCCTAAAAGAATAGGCAAATTTTATGCATGTATTCTTTTCATACAAAAGCACCTATGGTTCCCCTCTAATATGGCCTATCTGTGATAATTTGAGGGATGCGGTAGCCCACGACACAAAGGTACTCACTATTGCAATCCCTTCCCAAGGGAGGCATTAGGTATGTATACCGCGTCGGCCAATGTAAGATAAGGGACACGATAGCCATAGGTTAAGATGACAATTAGTGGGCTAAATGTGTCCAAGGTTATATAAAAGGGACAAGTTAGATAACCTATACATGTCCCACATTAATAAGAAGGACACGTTAGTTAGCTAATGTGTCAACATTCATAAGAAGGGACACGATAGGAATCTAACGTGTCCAAGTTCATAAGGAAGGATACATTAGGTGGCTAAAGTGTTCATTCTACATATAGAAGGGACACAGGACAATTAGGTACCTAAGTGTCACTGTTACATATGAAGGGACACGTAGGTAGGTTAATGTGTCAAACGTTACATAAGAAGGGACACGTATGGTACTTAAGGTCCAACGTACATAAGAAGGACACGTTAAGTAGCTAATATTTCCAATGTTAGCTAAGAGGGGACATGTTAGTGGTTAACGTGTCCAACACTAAACAATGGGGAAACACGTTGGATATGCTAACGTGTCCAATGATAAATAGGCGATGCATTAGGATATAAATTTATTTTTACAATAAATTCAAATGAGTCTAGCAATATATAAATAACAATTTTTTAAAATAATTAAAAAATATTCAATACTAATAATATTCAATTCGTACAAATTTCATTATCTAACAATATTCAAATACCATATTCGATTCGTTACATAAGTTAGTACATAAATCGGCAAATTAGAATTCATAATTAGTTTAGCTAAATTAATTACAAAATCTACAATAGAATACACACAATGATGATGAGTAGTTGCACCAATATCACGAACATCATGATCGCCTC
>SNQN01001016.1:0-30507 GCA_008642245.1 Bassia scoparia
AAAAAAATGTCCCGTGGGTTGATGTTAATTTCTTCTTATTGGTGGTTCTTTTGATGATATTTGAGGGTGAAGTAGATTTATGTGGGTGGTGTTTGTTTTCGATACCAAAGATGGGGTTGAAAGTGTGTAGTTGGATGTCAGTCCTTGGGTTTAGTGAGGCTAGTTAGTGTTTCCAGAGTAAGTTACTGAAGACGCAACATCCGTTCACAATGTGGTATGTAGATGTGGGTCATCCTTTAGGTACTGGGAGGGTTCAGGGTTAGTTGACAAAGATTGATGTTCAGAAGCTTGTTGATGGTAGGAATGACAAGAATGAGGTCAATGTGTATTTGTGATTTTGGAGAAAAATGGCAGTGTCTACAGTAGTGGGCCCCAAGTCATTTGGGCTGTCCAAGAGTTGGTGTTGATTACAGTTGTGTTCAACTGGGTTGAAAGTGAAGTTGAGAAGCCAAGCAATTAAGGAAAGCCCAAGACTTAACCTTACACCACTCACATTCTCTCAAACATGACAACATAAATGATTTAGAATAACTCCAATGCAATTCCTGTTGACCCACACTGTTATTCAACCACCAACTCTTTTATTTCAAAAAAAGTTAGGTCTCAACTATCATCCAGGAAACTAGATGTTCATTTAACATCTCTTTCATACAACAAAGATCCTGCTCTAGTTAACCCTCATTGTCAAACCTGTAGACGAGCCCAAAGAAAAGAAACAAGAGAGGAGAGACAAGGGGAAGAAGAGGGTGAAAGCCAGGTCCTTCCTAAATCCAGTAAGAAGAGAAAAGTGAAGGAACTCAAAGGCACATTTGGTCCTGGTGTGTTGATAAGAATGCATATCTGAGGGTGAGGTTGGTCTGAGGATGACTCAGGCAGGTTTGACTGATTTGGAATTTGGAATATGCAATTCTGGCATGCTGCAAGGAACTTCAATCTAGGGCTAAGCCTTTTACCAATTTAGTTTACCCTTTCCTCTTTTTCTGTATGGCTTGAAACTGAACTTATTTCCCTTAACTTGTGAAAACATTCTTAGGTTTGTTTAGAGGCTCTATCAAGTTAATGTCTGAAGAAGCATTTGCATATCTTAGATGCCTCCTCTCCAAAACACTGGGCTAGACCATGCTTTTCAAACACATTTGTAAATCAAACGATCATGCTTTTAAACAATTTGTGGTGAAACCTTCAATGGAGTGATCAAGGATGCTAGGGCACATGTTAAACCTTATGGGAGTGGCTAAGAAAGTATGTGATGAGAAGGATTTTCACCAAATTTGATGCTGCTTTTAGAAATTTAACACCTAACCTATGCTTATGTGCTACTGTTTTCAAATGGGTGAGTAAGGAAGCACAGGAGTGGTCTTTGTGACTCAATGCAGTCCATTTGACTGGGAGGTTTCATAACCAAGGAGGATACATGTTGTGAAACCTTAAGGATTGGCTTGTCCTGTATGAAGTGGGTTCTGACTGGCATACTTGCCCACAATGCATTTGCTTGCACTCATAAAGAGAAGGGAGAACCAGATGATTTATGTCAACCACTACTACGTAAGGCTGCATATTTGGTAGGTCTGACAAACACTCTGTGAGCTATGCCTGGTATGCAGCATGGGGAGGAACTGCATTTGCTCACCCACTACCACCATCCATTAGAAAATGCCAGGTAGGTGCCTTCCAAGAAGAGAGACGAAGGGAGGCAGATGAGATGAAGAAGGGAAGGGCTCTAGTACAGGAAAAAACAGAACCTGGTGTGTAAGGTTGTGGGACTACCAGGGCACAACAGGCAAAAAAATGCAAAATGAAGCCCAAAGAGGTAGTGGAAAAACCTAAGGAGGAAAGGCCAACCAAAACCAGGACCAGTGGGGAAATTACCAGAAAAACAAGAAGAATGTGCAAGAATGTTGCTGCTCAGGGTATTTTTGAAAAAAACTTGATTCATGTCTTTTTTAGTAACACATTTGGATTCAAAAACTGACATTGATTTACAGGTTTGCAAGCCACTTACATTGTGAGTGTAGCACGTCAAGCCAATGCAAGGGGATCGCACCAATGGGAACACAGCCAACTCAACCACCAGCTCAACAGGTTCCCCCAGACCTACTAAGTCAGAAGCAGCAAGCGAAGTTCCAAACCATCTAGCAAAAGTAGCCAGAAGTCCAGCTCAGCATTCCATCCATGCAAGCCAGTCCAACCAGCCATAGACAGACCAAACGTCCAAATCAAACCAAGAGAAGAAGATAGCTGATTCAGTGAAAATTAGTAGCAATTTCTTTGTTAAACTACTAATGTGTATTTATGTCAGTACTACCACTTAGTAGCATCTACTTTAATTTGATAATCCATCAGACAATGTTTGTACCTTAATTATGTAATTAAATGTAGTAGAATGTTTAATCTTGTTGGGTGTGTCAAACAATATGCGAGTAAGGTGCCTAAAACAGGCCTGCTTTTGTTATAAGTTGCAAAACATCTTCAATTAGTTAATGGAAGGTGCAAGTTTAAGCACACATTTTTGCTAATACTATGTTTCCTTCTAGGCATCATTTTCATTTCAATAATTTGATTCAGCTACATATATTGACCACGGCAATGATAATTCACAAAATTACATTGCCAAAAGTCCATAAACTACAAAAGCGACTCATTAAGGTCAACCAAAAGGACTCAAGGGTTAAGGTCAAATAACTCAAACACAATCAATGCAACCCAAGGCAGACCAATGAAACAACAACATGACAAAGAAACAAAGCTTGGAGAGACAGTTTCCACCCACACACTGTCCAAGCATCTCAATCTTCTCAAATTCTGCCAACTTCAATTCTTCCTTTCAATTTCGAATTCCTTTCACATTCCAAACGCTTCACTTGAATCTTAATATATCAACCCCTTTGCAAGCGTTTATTCTTGTCGTGAACTCAGGTTGATAACATGCTTCTGCCATTGACACTTTGGATTATCAACCCAAGCCCACAACCCACATCTTAAATACTCAGGTGCAGGATTAAGAATTCAACATTACATAACGGCGTCTGGATTTCCTACTAGTCCAGGATGCAATCGAGCCACAAGGGATGCACAACCACAGAAGTCGGGAGTTAACGGCGGTTTGGTATGATGAAACTTGACATGTGCAATTGAATTCGACCTTAATCTTAAAGATTTAGTTAACCCAGAAACCTAATTTAGAGAATTCAGTAACACAGAAACCCTAATTTGTTGAATTGGAAATTTAAACCCAAATAAATTTAGAGGAATGAAATAGCAATGGAAGAATGAAATAGCAATTGGAGGTGAAATGAAAGAGAGAAGTGAACGAAGAAACAAAGAAACGACATAGAAGGAAATGGTGGGAATCTTGATTTAATTCAAATATATAAGATTAATTAAGGGTATCTGGTCAATTAACATAACTCCGGCGAGATTAAATAATTCAAAACGGATTAAGTGGGCCCACAGTGAGATAAGATGGTATTAACCTCAGAAATACCAGATTAGGTCGTGGTCTAACAAAGTTTTATAAAAAAGTAGGTAGTTGTTTTAAAAAAAAAAGTGGGTAGTTGTTTGCAAAGTTTGACAAAAAATGGGTGTTGTTGACAATTTTCCTTAATACCAAGTGGTCACATTTCTAGGTTAGGTAGTTTGCTGCATAATAGAAACATAATCACTTAGAATCTTTAGGGTTAGTACGCTTCTAAGGCGCTTAAAATGTAAGTTGTGTGGCATCCAATAATCGTGTTTAATGGAATTACATGAGACCTGAGTAGAGGCGCTACATGCGGGCGAATTGGGTTACGATCTGATTCGTACCATGTCCCCGAACCCACGCTGGTTAACTTGAATTGGACGTGGGGCCATTGGTTTTGGCACCAACGTTTCGGGCGTCCGTGAATAACCTTTCTAGGCAACGGTGGCGACTCCCTTACTCGCAAACTACCCTAACGCTCTCACGTGCGGGATTCGGTGGCTCAAGCCACGCAAAAGCACTCGATGTAGTACCGAAGCCGCGCAGCAGTCGCTAATGTGACGCTGAGGGGCGGCCCACGTCTAACAGTAGGCTAATAATAATCCCGTCCGGCGAGTCTTCTTCAGCTAAAGACCCTGGCCTCCAATATGAATATCCAGCACTGGCCTTCGGTGGATGTCATCCAGCACTTTGCCCTTTCTCTGGGGGTAATACACTTGAGCAATAGGGTGAGAGAAAGGTTTTTGTAGACGATGGCCCTTCCAATAATACAGCAACCGACGTATCTCGCAGCTCACATACATTACTTCTTTGGATCAAGGGGTATGAATTTCGTTTGCTTGTATTCAATGATCTCATCCATCCAGGTGCTCCTCTGGTTGATGTAATGGATTATGGCTTAACTCATCTATACTTTGTTGATCCTTAACTTCCCAGAAGACAGATCTGGGGGAATCTCCTGTAAAGCTGAGCTAGCCAACTTTTGGATAACGGTCGGCTTTGATTAGTTCTCTGACCTAGGCAACTTACACTAGTGTGAAACGTTCAATCCCTCACTTCTTTTTCACCATCTCCAAATATTCACCATGTTTTCGTCCGGGCTTCGTATCACCATTAACGTCTGACTTACTACAGCTGAGAGTCGGACATGAACGATCTTCCGTTGCCCGCACCGCTTTACACATGCGGATCCTGCCACCAAAGCTTATATCAAGCCTCATTGTTGGATGTTTGAAATTTGAACCTCATGGCATAGTTCGAACGTATCCTCCTTCTGGCGATTTGAACAGGATGCCTGCCCACAACATTTTGGGTAGATGAACTTCTACAATGGATGTCCATACAATCGCTTGACGTTTCGACTGGGAAGGTTAGTCATTTCTACTATAAAATCCGCCAAGCTTGCCTATGGCTTTTTCGTGGTTTGGAATTCCAAGTTGAATCCATTAATGGCTATCGCCCACATTCAAGCATCCTTCCCAGAAGACTCTAAGCTTAGTCAAAGGTTGCTTCATTAGTTGATCCAGGTGTAAACAAGATCCTATGTGCTGGCGAAGTAATAGGACGAAGCTTCTTTGCTAGCCATTCATGAGTGCCAAACCAACTTTTCGGAAGTGGTGTAGTGCATTTTCTTCCCCTTGAAGACATGGCTTACAAAGTAAATCCGTAGCTGAGTTCCTCCCTTTCGGCACCAACACGGCCGACAAGGCAATTTTAGAAACCGAAAAGATACATGTTATATATGGGTTTCACCTTCCATAGGCTCAACACCTTAGAAGAGAGTGTAGATGTTCCTATCAACTTGAAAAGGCAGTTCAGCTTCTTCACTCCATCGAGACTTGCGCTCTTACTTGATCGCCTTAAAGAAATATTGAACACTTCATCCCCGGATTTGGGAGGAACCTGCCTAGCGCTGCTAGACACCACTGTCAGTCTTTGGACCTCTTTAATTTCATAGGCGATTGCATATTCCCAGGACGGCTTTGGACGTTTGTCGGGGTGGCTTTAATCCTCTTTCATCTACAAGAAACCCAAGAATTTGCCAAGTTACCCCAAGACCGCACTTCTTCGATTTCCATTTCATGCCAAAGTGCCGTAGTGTGTCGATGTCTCTCGTCAGTCTGGCATGATTTTCCCTTCTTCTTGCTCTTGATGATCATTGTCGTTCAATGTAGGTTTACATTCTTTCCAACTGTTAGCGAAGATGGTGTTTTACACATCTTTAGAAAGGTTAAGCGCGCATTTCTTAAGCCAAGGCATTCACTCATGTAACAATACCACCCATTGTTCATGACAAGGCTGTTTGTCTGTCTTCCTCCTAAGAAGGGATTTGATGAAATCCTGAATAAGCCATCAACGATAGCTCATGGCCTCGTGCCCCGCTGTAGGAGTACTAGCTTGTCGATCTTTGGAGTGGGACTTTTTCGGCAAGCTTGTTTTAAGTCTGTGTAGTCACACACATTCTCCATGTCCCAAATTTTGGCTTTGGGAACTAGAACCACATTTGCCACCACACTTCAGGATACTGGCAAGGGCGATGAACCAGCGTCTAGCAACTTCTTAACCTCTTCGTCGGCTGCCTTGGCTTCGGACCGGACAAAGGTTTCTTCTTTTGGGCTTCACTGGCTTGAAAGTAGGGTCAACGTCAAACCTATGCTAGGAGATCTTTGGATTCCAAACTGGGCAATCTCCTCCGCTGGAGAATGCAAAACATTTTGGTATTCTCATTCAACAAGTCTTGACTTCTTCAGCTTGTGTTCATGGCAGCAATCTCCACCTTACCGTTCTCCTGGCAGGTAGGATCTAGTTCGAGTCTTCATGTTGACTCCACTGGCTTGGTCAAGAGATAAGGCAAACACGCCGTGGATTGGCATCTCCTCCTGGTGGGTTCCATGAACTCATTACTTAACTAGACTTCTTCTTCGGAGACCCTTGTTTTGAAGTCTCTAGCACATCGTATCTTGCCCTCAGCAAGTGGCTTGACGGTGGTAAGGTGCACTCTCTCAAGCGACTTGTTGATACTCATATATTGTGCCAAACCTGCCCTGTCGTGATGAATTTCATACAACATTAGATGTGTGACCACACTTAACCTCGAAGCGTTGAGTGTTTTGGCCTCCTGCAATGATAACGTTGTAGGCTGTCATATTTTTAACGCACCGGGAATTGACTCGCAAGTGCTACAAACGTTTTCTCGTCCAACGACGAAGGTGAGAGTGACCACTTCACCGCTGAATGAATACACTCACCACCAACCCTATGATAAGAATTATGGCATGGCACTAAGTATCATCAATTCATACTTGGTGCTTCTGAGGGCACTCCGAAGCTAATGAATGTCGGAGGAGCTTCCGTGTATGAGAATGCAACGGACACGCTTTATCCGCCACTTTCATTTCGACCACGAGAGGGTATCCAATGGGGGGTGCTTACTCCCCACAGCTTCTCGCAAATGAGAAGTCCCGGGAATTCTCTCCTCTCTTGTCAGAGAGCATGCACTTGTTGAGGAGTTTTCTGACGTAGTCAGGTGACCTTGGCGTTGGAGCCCCTGCATAGCGAAACCTCAGAGATCGTGTGGACGATTCCGGAGTCCGAATGCTCCTCATTGCGGGGCACCCTCCGCTACAAGGAGATTTTTCTTCAGAAATCTTTTTATTAGATGCCTTATTTACCTTGCCTGATGCGCCAGGGCGATTCAATAGTGCGCTGCAAGGTATAGCAGTCGTGGTGACAATGGTCCAGGCTCCTTGTGATTATTTACTATTGGACTTGTCCTCTTGTCTTTGTTTTAATTTGGGGGGATGGTCGTAGCATGTGAACATCTCGCTACTCCTTTGTAAACTTGGAAGAGATCTTTGTTATTCAACGCTAGGTGTGTGCTGAACTTTCTCTCTCCCCTGGCGACCCCTTTTTTGGGATGTTCCTCCTCCTCAATATCAGGTGCCAGACCTCTTTTTGCTCAGACCCACCGCTTCGGTGTGCTGGTTGCTGATGTTTTGAGGAGGGGAGTTACCTTTTCCTTGGCCTTCTTCGACAGCACAAACTTCTTCAGCATGAATCCATGCTTCGGCTCCCTCATCCATCTCATTCAGGTCCCCACGTTGTCTGACATCTGAACTTGAATGGGCTGTCCTTCATCCAGTCCTAGAAAAGTTGTCCAGGATCACGGTCTGGCCAGTCTGGCATTTGAGGGTCTCGTTGTTGAAATAAAGCGCTTGAATAGCTCTCCAAATCTCTTGGGCCGTTTGCTGGATCTACTAAGTGCAGACTACTTTCTGCTTCTGGTGTCGATGTGCACGAAATGGTGAGTGAAGAACAGCAACTCGTTTGAAGTTGTGGATAGCACCCGTTGGGAGGCCGTGAACCAACTTTGTGTCAGCCCTTAAGGAGTGATTGGAAAGTCTTACACCATGTATCGTATCGGCCCTGGGTGGTCAGCATACAGATGCTTATACATCGCCAGGTGAATCTGGGTCCAGTAGTTCATCATCAAGCATAATAGATGGAAGAACTGTTAATCTTCTGGGACTCGTGTGGCCATGACGGATAGATGGAGAGAAGGCGGGTTTTTGTCAGTTAGGGAAGGTGCATTCCCCCTAGTCACCCATGGGAATGTTTTGACGCATGACCTATCAGGTGAGCACCCTTTGGTGACACCCGCCCAGTTGGTGGGGATCTAACTCTGGCTCATGGCGATGCGAGGAGGCGTGGCCCTGGCCAGATTGCTATGAGCTGGACCATGTGTTCTGAAAGAACGATGGGAAGGGTTCCGTACATCACAGACGGCGTAAACCTAGTCAACAGAATGCGCCTTTCATCATACCGGCGGCTTGGCTTAGCCTCTCAGTTCTCTTCTTGTCCAGGATCAGGCCTGACATCTTGGTTTTTCTCCTTTTGATCTAATGACTTTATCCGGGCATCCATGGAGGAAGCTTCGCGGTCCTTGCTTCTCTTCTCAATGAGATTTCTGACGTCTCAGGGCTCTTCACGGAGGAAAGAGACGTCGTCTTCCCCATAGGCTTCATCCCTAACATGGGACACCCTGGCAGAAGTTGCCTTGGTGGCAAGTTGTTGTTGTGTTGGCACAGGCTTGGGAGTGCTAACGTATTCCTGGCCTGGCCCTTTTCTGTTCCATTAGGGGTAGTGTTTCAGTGAAACAAATTGCCTTCGCGTTGGATTTTTGACCTTGATGGGGGTCCGGATTTGGGAATGATGGGAGTGATGTACCTGCCACTGCTTGGGATGGCAGGAGTTCACTGCCAGTCGCCTTAGACTTGCTAGCCTGCAGGCTTTCAAGCGGGCATTCTCCGCTGGAGAGATCAAGTCTATCTTTCAAAATTCTTCCTGCTGGCTGAAACGAGTCATATCTCGTCCCGTAAACCCTTCGGAAATCTTCTTCTGAGAGTTGTCCGTGCGAAACAATACCTATATCAAGTCCTGGAGCGTACAGTCAGTGTTGTCCTCCAGGCAAACTGGGAAAGTGGAAGACGGTCGGCGTTCGTCTCGCCGTTGGGGTTACTCTTCCTTCTCTGAGGAAGGAGGTGTGATCGTCCTACGTTGGTGCATGGTCTTCCTGAAGTTCCATTTTTTGATAGCCTCCCAAGACCGGCGCCAAATGGTTGTATGCAAGGAAATTGGTTTTGGTGAGTGGCTGGCTAAATATTTCCTCAGCTTCTGGAGTTGAGGGAGGGGTGGAGGCTTTCCGTCGATGTACCTCGAGAGAGCTTGACTTCTATTGCACGTGAACTTGCTCCTGGCTTTCCTTGACCCCTGGCTCAGAAAACTTGAAGTGCCTGGCACCTGCACAAAGAATAATCCTTCGGATTATCTCCCCTCCGTGCTTAGTAGTATGGAGTTTAGGGAATAAAAGTGTTCAAGCTAAGAGAGAAAGTAAAGAGGTTGCTCTCAAGTTGTTGGTGGTTAGGCAATCAAATGCTATGAAAAAAGTGTCTGTTTTCCTTGGTTTTTCGGGTATTTATAGGAATCCCTTAAACCAAGGAACCACTTGGATGGGTGACACTTGTCATTCATCCATGTTTCCGAGCGTTCCTTACTAATGTTTCAGTGTAGAAACGTCGGCTTTCTCCGTTCCCGTTTGGTTCAGATTAATAAAAACTGTGGGTTTGCCACTGGAATCATTTTGACCCAATATTTGAAGACGTGGGCAGTGGGATTTTCCATGCAACATAATATATATTAATATATATATTATTATATATATAATATTTATATTATATATATATATATATATATATATTGGTGTTAAAAGAGCCACAAGAACCGGGTATGAGAAACGATCCTAGGATCTCCTTAAAATTCGCGAGGGAAGCTTTAACCACTTGAGGTATTCCACCCTAACTTAGCTGGTTATTAATGTAATAACTATATTTATTTTTTATTCAAAAATAAAACCTTACTTTGAAATAATTACAAGTTTTTAAAAAATTTTATTTTGTATTTAAAAAAAGTTTTAGAGCAATATTTTTTTTTTAGAAACCAAGCATATGCTCGGGAATTGCCGAGCTCTATAACTAAGAACCCACCCTCTTCTTTTTCCTCCTTTCCTCCCTTATACCCGTATATTAAATGCATTGCATAAAAAATATAAGGCAAAACAATTTTTAAGTATAAAAATACTCCAATAAATGTGTTTTGAAAATGAATAATTATAGCTTAATTTATAAGTATAATTGAATTTGAAATAAGATATTTTGTGATGCTAGATGGTGCTGGAAGGCTATTTGTCAGGTTTAAGACACTATCAAGGCTGGGTTTTCAGGTCGGAAGTGGATGGATGATGAGCAGTCCGAGGATATAAGGTGGGCTTCCTGTTATAATTGGCTTCGTGGGCCTTCTTGATGATGTGTGGTGGGAGTAGATGGTGTGGAGTCGAGGGTCGATTCCAAAAACACTCCTTCATTAGTTGGCTTTGTGATGCATGATCGTCTGAAAAATAAGGATGCCTAAAGAGTTTTTGGTAGGTTTTGTGAGCTAGATGCCTGCTGTGTTTCTGCTCAATAATGAATCTTGTCAGCCTTGTTTTTTTTTGATTGTCCTATTCTTCATTTTGTGGTGACCATTTGGAAGCAAAGACTGGAAATCAGTGGGGGTGGGAAGCATCTCCCTCGAATTGCTATTGGTGTTTAAGAAGAGTTCGCGCTTTGAAGAGAAGCTTGTTTTGGCTACTTTGTCTGGTTTGGTTTATTGTATTTGGATTCAAAAGGAATCAACTAGGCTTTTGGAATTTTTGTGTTAAACATCTGATGTATATAGTTGAACTTTAAGATAAACTGATGTAAAAGGGTAGAATTCTGGTGATTGTGGGGGTAGGCTTAAAGGTGATTTGTTTATGTTGGTTTGAATAAGGTGTAGTTTTCTTGGGGATTGGCGACAGGTTCCTTTGATGGCTTATCCTTTCTCCTCTTGGTTTTGGTTGCTTTGAGGCTTGTTTTTAACTCTGGTTTTGGTTGCGCTTTTTATATATATTTTCTTACATTTTAAAAAAAAGATATTTTGTGAGCCTAAGAATTATATACTTCTTCGTTTTTTTAGATGTCACAATTTTAAATATAAAAAAGTTCACATTAGTTGTCACCACTTTGTTTTTTTTCAAAAATTTCAAAACATGGGAGCACAATAACTTATCGTATAATCTCTACTTACTTTCTACTTTTTTTGGGGTTCATAACATCTTCTCTCTACCTCTCTTATCTATGGGTCCTCACATACTTTATTAAATTACTCATTTACTCGCTTAATCACTTACACCAAAATTTTGCCTCAAAACCAAAGCAAGACATCTAAAAAAAAGGAAGTAATATATAAATAGTATCTAGTAAAAAAATGTATATATAAATATTATTTAAATCGAGCATTGTTCGGGCAATTATCTGATTTTATAATCAACCGGTGCATTAGCACCGACATGTTCTAGTTATTCCTAATCTAAATTACTAGGGAGTATAATTTTTATTAGAAAAAATTGGTAATAAATACCTTGTTTTGGGCTCATTTTTTGAAATAAATACCCCTTTCAAAAATATTCTATTTAAATACCCCATTTGTTCATTTTTTTTAAATCGGTACCTCTTAACGGATTTATTAACGGTTCAGTTTAAGACAAATGACTATTTTGCCCTTTATCTTTTTTTTTCCTTAAATCCTTCACCCCTACATCCTCTTCCCCGATTTCACCCTTTTTCTTCACTTCCTCCTTCATTTCTTCTCCATTTTCACCCTTTTTATTTACCTCCTCCTTCCTTTCTTCTCCATTTTCACTATTTTTTCCTCTTTTCTACTCCATTACTTCAATTTTTTCATCATCAACACCAACATCGCTCAACAACGTCGCTCCATTTTATTACCATCAACATGGCTCAACAACATCGACAACTTGCTCGAAATAATTCTGAAAAAAACAATAAAATTCAATTTGGGTCGAATTTTGGGGTAATAGTGTCGATTTTTTGGTTGAATTTTGGACGTCTTTTTGGTGAATTTTACTCCATTTTTTTGGTATTTTTCGGACAATTTTTTGGGTGATTTTTTAATTGAATTTTTGTGTTGAATTTTTCTGTGATTTTGGGTTCAATTTTTGATTTTATTGGTGAATTTTTCTGGTGAATTTTGGGTTGGATTTTGAGGTGAATGGTGTGGGACAGTGGGAGTGGTGGTGGGTGTTTTGGGAAATGATCGAAGTGGGAGTGGGTGATGGAGATGACGAGGGAAGAGGAGAGAGATGCGAGGGGGAGCGAAGCCGCGAAGGAAGGAGAAAGGCGCAGGAGGGGTAGGTGGAGGAGATGGTGATGTCATGGTTGAGGGGGGTAGAAGTGGTGGGTCACAACGATGTAGGATTGGTGGTGGTGTTGGGTCACAACAGCGGCGGCGGCGACAATGAAGGGTGATTCTGGTGGCAAGGGTGGTGGCAGGGAGCGGTGATTGTGGGCCCCACAACACTTAACCCAATATTTATTTGAATTTGTAAGATACCGTTAAGAGGTACCAATTTATAAAAAAAAAACGAGCAATTAGGGTATTTAAATAGAATATTTTTGAAAGGAGGTATTTATTTCAAAAGTGAGCTCAAAACAGGGAATTTATTACCAATTTTTCTTTTTTATTAAGATAGAAACAAACTTTTTTCTTTTTTACAAGACACTACACTTAACAAACTTATCTATTTACTTAAACAAATCCAACTCCCAGTAACTACCCAACCCTCACCAAATTCACTCCCTCCAAAATAAACCCTCTCAAAACACTTCCCTCCAAAAACACCCTTCCTATTTATTCCTTTTTTTTAAAAAAAAAATCAATAAAAAAAATGAAACTACCGTAATTTGAAGAAAAAGTAAAAAAAATGAAAAATTCCACTAAGAGAGCCACATTTTCCTCAAATCCTTTTTAGTTTTACTAGCTTTTATTACGCAGCGATGCTTGCTTGCGTTTTAAAATTTATTTTAATAGAGACATAATATGAAAAATATATTCAATTGCCACTGAATGGTTGACTATAATTTTTTTTAACTACGTAAGTACTTAGATAAAATTAATAAATTAATCACATGTTTATTTTCCTAATAATTTAATTTCATGATTAATTGTAGTGATTGCTTGAATATTTGAATAGTAATTGTTAATTTTTTCAATTTATGATTATTGATTTACATGGTTGATTAATATATTAATCTCATTAATTATTTGTTGTGCATTGATTAGATAAATTGGATTGTTTTATGAAGTTTTTTGTGATTGTTTGTTTGTAAGAGGGTATTAGTAATTAAGAGGATACCTTATCCCTTGCTTTATAATAGATTACGTACATATGCTAATTTAAATTCAGTATGTAAAATCAAATAAAATAAAAAATTATGGAGTACATAATTAATTGATATAAACTAAATTTTTGCTCCTTAATTCATAATTTCTCATATATTTTATTCTTAGTCAATCACTTATGTTTCAGTTTTAATTATTAACACTAAATTCATTGTCAAATTCTATCAAAAAATAGATATTATGGGTTAAACAATTAGTAGAGTTATTAGATTAGTTATTCTTTATATATAAAAATAATAAGAGTGCTAATATCACGATTTTACTTAAATATATAAAGACTCTATTTTATTCTTATATTTTTATTGTATTTCGTGTAATTGCACAAGGATAAATCTAGATATTAGTATTTTTTTTGATGCGGTGTATAAAATCTAAGCAATTTGGAAATGATTTTAAAGCAAGGCACTTGGACTACAAATTGCAAAGACAGTTACAAATTGCACTTGGCATAATTGATTTCCATTTCGATTTTCAGTTGGTCTTTTTCATTTCAGTCATTTTTGTTGCACTTCCATACTTACACGCTGCTGAAACCTAAGCAATCTTTGCTCCACATTTTATTCATTTCTTCAACACTTTCGTTATTACACTCACATTCTACAAATTTGCTCAGATCTGTTGTATTTCCAACTTAATCTTCAAATCAGGAAGTGGCGGTAATCTGGGTTTTGAGTATTTCGCATCATCACATCTTCATCTTCACGGAATCGATTTTCCGGGGTTAATTTCAACTCGATCTTGATCACTATATTAGTATTCGTTTCCACTTTATCAATCAAGTGTTTGATCGAATAGTACAGGAATTTGATTTTCGGGTTTGTTGTTTCTGATTCAACATTGTGCTTTGTTGTGGGAGCTGAATTTGATGTTTTTACGTTTGATCAGAAACATCAAAAGGTTTTTGCTGATTGTTTCTGAGATGATGTTTTGTGAGTAGGATCGTGAGAGAGATAATAGCAATAAGGACCAAAATGGTATGCCCCTTTGTGCCAAGTTCGAGTTCTTGTAGTTGGAATTCTGGTAATTTCATCTTCATTTATTGCTTCGTTTTGATTTTATTTGTTTGAGAATTGTTGTATATATCATGATGAAATTTGAGTTCTTGATAAATATTGTTACCGATGATATGCCAATTGATGCGGTGAGGGTCGAGGATTTGACACGGGTACTTGATCTTGTTTATCATGCATGTTGTTGCCTATGCTAGAGATTTTCGATGAACTACTTATAAATTCTAGCATGAAATAACCGGTTAACAGTTTGACATTAGATGGGGTGATTAGTGAATATATGCACTCTTAAACTACAGACAAGTGTTCATTTCGATTTATATTTTCCGATTTTCAGCAAAATAAGTTTAGTTACATTAAGATAATTTCGGATAAGGTGTAATGAATTTTGCCGTGTGATGAAATAATTCACATAAGCAAAGTAAGCTGGAAAAACTAACGACTGAGCATGAACACAGCTATATCTATGAATTTTGAGTTATGAAGCTGCTTTATTATGAGAGTTCATTACAATTTGATTGTTATGTTGCATTAATTTTTCGATTAGTCTTGGAAATTCAACTGCTTCAATATTTACTCCCCTCCACTGCTGCAACATCAACAAGTTGTTTCCTTTGGTTTGTGACTTGCACGGATTATGTGTATCCGAATCTATGCCCTACATCTGATTGATAGTACTTGACCCAGAATTGACCAGTGTTAGTGCCTTATATGAGTAAAAAGAGTTTCTATTGAATTTACTTAGTTTCAATGTTCTATATTGTGTTTCTGTTAGTTCTTCATAGTTCCATGTTAATCGGTTTAATCATAATGGTCAAGTATTGAATTTATTTTTCCTACTAAATATGGGCATGTGTGGAAAAACTTCTCTTGTACATTTAATCACCAAAGGTCAAACCATTACTCGCCTTCTCAAAACATGGATGTTCAGTTGACGTTAAGGTTAATCCTTGGCAACTGTTGTGTCAGATTCAATTACCGAAGCAAAATCTTTTCTCATCATTGCTAATGTTCTTCTCCTTTTGTTTTTTTGGTTGTTGTCTCCTTCAGCACATTACTTATGGAAGTCCAAGTAGTTCCTCAAGTAGCATTACAGGTGATGCCGAACGAGATTTCTTTGTTGAACTATGGGATATCTCAGGCCATGAGCGTTATAAAGACTGTCGATCTCTTTTTTACACACAGATCAATGGTAAGATACTTAATCCATGAGTCCAAAACTTGTTTTTTTTGTTTTGACTTAGATCCAATTTTGTAGGTTCGAAATTTTCTCCATTGCCATTTATTTTATGCACTTCTATTATCACAAGTTCTGCAAGTATACCCTCCTGAGGCTAAAGTTATTCTGGTTCCTTATGATGACACTGGCTAACCTTATAGCCTTACATATTTATATATCTATATGGGATAATTAGCGGGTGGAACTTAGAAAGAACGCTCTCAATCAATACCATTATTTCTGAAGTTCTGTGTTTCAGACTTGCAGCACAACATAAAACATTTGCATAATCATGACTTCCGTTCCACGGTGAAATGCTGTGCCCAATTTCACATACACTAATTTAGGATATCGGGAACTGTGCATGTCTTTTCAATTTCTAAAATAGTAATGGTTTGTGATTGGCTTTCCCAATGTTGAGTGATGAGGAGAGTGCTAGATTAGTCCAGTTGTGTAGTAATAGATATTRAGGACAATCTGACAATGACTTTCTAATAGGGGAATCATTTAACATTGTCCAATCTATAAGAAGTGTGACAATGATATATATGTTATGGTAAATGTAGAAAACAATTGTGTCTAATATGTTGAGGACCATGTCATCTTTTAGATCCTGAATGGAAAAAAACTTACGAGGACGATCTAATTCTTCTTGAATGTATAAAAGGTCTTTTTGTATAGTATTTTCATGTCTTGTGACTTATGAAGAGTAGAAAAGTGGGGCCACGTGACATTGAAAACTGAATGAAGGGTATCATGTTGCATTTTCTGCTTTGAAATTTAGGAGAAAATAAAGAGGCATACGTGATAGGTTTTTATACTTTTATAGCTACAAATCAATCCGAATCCGAGAAGTAACTTTGATAATCAAGCAAAACTAGATTGAAAATGCACATTGTTCAATGATTAACCCAAAGTAGCATAAACGAAGGTTTGCATCATAAAGTCCAAGTCACATAATCAAATGAAAAGGCAAATATCAATATTTTTRCATTCKTCAATTTAACCAAAAAAATTGTAACATGTCATATCATTATMYTATGGACCAAAAAAACCCTTTAAATCCTAAAAAAAAGATCTTGTTGAACTTAAGTTAGGCTCAGAAAAAGAAAACTGTACTTACAACCAGGATTGTTWTGAAAAGTTTGTCAGATTTAAGTATCAGGTGTTTGTTTGATAATAGCCAGTCAGCCACTCATGGCCATGGAGGTTGAAACTTTCTCAAAGAGCGGTAGTTGCTTCACACTTGAAACTTGAAACCTGAAAGCTCCTCAATAATCAGAGGGGAGATTTATCTTCGTCTAAATACTGACTCGAGAAGGGATGCTCACCCATCATACAAAGTTACAAACTCTACCTGGCATGTTATCACTAAGGAAATGAAAGCTAAAATTTCTTTATCAAGAAACTCATAAGGGGAAGACGCAATWATTTTGCCAGATTAAAATAGAAGACAGTTCTCTGTGCATTGTACTGCACTGRATCTTTATATGTGACTATTTCATGTAATATGCCTTCAATGGCATCAAAAGTGAATCTTAATTATTTCATCGGCGCTGTATTTGTTASATTTTTTCAGGGGAACACATTCTGCTTGAAGTCTTTTACAGTTCCCAAATAGTGTTTTATTGAATGAAAACTAGTTGTAATTGTTTGTTGTTGCRTTGAATGTGTTGAAACTTTATATGCAGGTGTCATATTTGTTTATGATCTTTCACAACGGAGAACAAAATCCAGTTTGAATAAATGGGSAGCTGAAATTGCAGCAACTGGAACTTTCTCTGCTCCCATGGGATCTGGAGGCCCCGGAGGTCTTCCTGTTCCGTACATTGTTATCAGTAATAAAGCAGATATTGCAACAAAAGAAGGTATTCGAGGAAGCAGTGGAAATCTTGTGGATGTTGCTCGGCAATGGGTTGAGAAGCAGGGGCTTCTTCCTTCAAGTGAAGAATTGCCACTGACTGAAAGTTTTCCTGGCAATGGAGCATTGTTAGCTGTAAGATTTGAACCTTTTCATTAATACATTGGGTGTTTGGTGTTTCTTGCTCCTGTGCTGACACGTATGTGGCCTTACCTTTGAGTCTTRGACTACCTTTGGGTATTGCACTAGCTAGTAAAATTCCCTTAGTTGTGTAACATTCCCTTTGACAAGATTTTTTTTCTTCTTCTTTGCACTAGCAAGATTTTTTTCACCATTAAAGTTCGCGTGTAACAATCAACTGACCTTTTCTTTGCCACTTATTTAAAGAAGAACATGTAAATTTTTGTCTAGTGGCTAGTATCAGCAAAAGTTTCACACTGAAGAATTAGATGCTTAAATTTTGATAACATGTCATCTTCTTCTCATCTGCACTTGTAATGCAGGGAGCTTTGAGTTGAAATTAATAAGTTAATATCTAGTATGCGTCATATGTTGATGATATGCTCAAATAAACATGATGAATTGAGGAAGGAGATAACATAATGAATGGAAATCGTTACATAGTTATGTTTACTGTGAATATTGGTGATTTAGACAAAATTAACAATTTCAAACTTTGGTTATGAAAAAAGAGGGTTTTTCATTTTTATTTTTGTATTTTAAATATGAATCAATGGATTCCTTTTAATGGTGAATTGTAGTTGCCGATAATAGAAACTTAATAATGAGAAAAAATGAAGTTGAAAATCTATCTAGTGAAGAATGAGCTTGGCCTGACCACAGCTTGTGCCCTCACATTAAGACTCAATATAGTTGGTTTCCTGTTGATTTATACAGAAGATTGCTCATTATATTTGCAGAGACCTTTAAAATGTTGCTGCAACCTAGAGTCAGTATAATGAGATTATACTTGTAGTTTCTTATTTTCATTCAATATCTGAATATTCATTGTAAAAACAGGATAGGTTATATTCTGCTGAAAGTTGGTGGCCAGTTGATGCTATACTGCTATCATGAGTTTTTCTGTATTTGTTGGATCAACGTTGTCCATAGACATATCTAATCTTTCTGCGTGTTCATGCTAGAATTTATTTAAAAGACTGAACTACTTGACTTTTCATAAAAAATGTTAACATATTGGTTTTTATATATTCTTAATGTATATAATCTGTGCAGGCTGCCAAAGAAGCTAAGGTTTGATAAAAGAGCTGTGATGAAAGTTCTTTCGAATGTTTGTCTTCTTTCCTTTTCAGTAGGGTTTCTGAGAGAGTATGATCACTTTTTTCTCAAGTACTGGACGGTGTTGCTTATATTCATGTAAATCTGCAGTGATCACGGAGAGGTATCTTTCAGAAAATCTTGCCAACATCAACCCATGGTCATTTCACCAAATTCAAAGTCATATCCATCTTCTGATTGAAATAAACATACGCGAAGATCAATTCGGCAACATAGAGAGTATATATGTCTTAGCATCTTGCTTATGCTCCTGTATGTCACCCTTTTTTAATTTTTCCTCCCAGACTTGAACTAAAGTTCATTCTATGTATAGGTTCTCTTCATTTTTTTTTTTTAGTTTGAAGAAATTTGCAAGCCAGTGTCTTTAACTTGTCCCAATATGATAAACATAGGTTAGCTAAGGCAGCCAATGATTTTAAATTACCTTACCTGTGGGTGACAACGTCAGTCGCTGTTTGGTTATGTCTTCTTGATCCTTGATTGTACTTCTCAAACCATCTTGTATAAAGACCACATGAAAATTTGTTTAGGAGGTTACTTATGTTCAGGCCAATTCTTGCAAGTAGGGAAAGCTGCCTGGTCATTTCTTTATCAACATCAAAGAAATGAACTTATCATTCTTTCCTTCAAGCTATTCATAGTTCAGTCATTTCCACACCAAAAGATACTTCTGTATTTCTATTGCCAGATACGGAAATAACAATTTATGAGATTATCTTGCTGACATCGTGACAAAAGTAGTAATTGTTAAGTTCTGCTCTACTAACTTATAATTGTTAAATTTAATAATACAACAGCTTAATTCGTCTATAAGCCTTTTAGGGATGAAGGCAAGTGCAAGAGTTGAACAACTTTGACTATAGTTAGGCACTTAGGCATAATATTTAATGAGGCTGGGGTATTGGTTAAATTTTAGAAAAGGCTAAGGATTTTACAACTGTCTGAAGGGTTATATTGATAGTGATTGTCATTGAATTTGATTATATATTGATTTTGAAAACATAACCCATGCTTGAATTTCACCAATTGTTTCTTGATTCTGGATCAGTGTAAGCCTTAACTTGTTGCAAGGAGCCATATTTTAGTCTAAATATTCAAGTGAGTTTTTCTGCCAGAATGAGAGTAAGAGATGCGATTTACATTATATTGACTGAATATTGAGCWGGAAAATATCAAACTGGCCTAATATGGAAATGAGCTGGTTGTGTTATCTAGTTTAACCTGCTGGTTATATTAGCATGTGTAAATGTATTTGGTACTAGTTGTTTCAATGTATAGAATAACCAAAAAGTTATTTTTWWAAAAAAAATCTCCTCATATGAGCTTTTGGAAATCATTTTTTTCATCCCGAAACTCTTCTATTCAAACGGTCCAATAAGATTTTTGGAATGGTCAAACCTCTCTTTTCCCTCATTCCTTCCTTTTTTTTCCCATCTTCCAAATACCCCAGAGGCCCAGAGTATTGARGTTGAAACTTGYTTGGCATTTTTTTATATTTAACTCTGGCTTTTATGAGTTTATCACACATCCGAATGATCTGATGTAACGTATTCTTTRTTGTTGCAGCTTAGGTGGGGATCCTTATAAGTACAATGTACTTCCTCCCTTGCCCGCTCAGCACAGCCTTACTCCTCCACCTACGCTTTACCCTCAGCGTCCAGTGTTGACCCCAGAACCCAACAATGTGCCTCGGTATAACCTGGCAAGTGCTGCAGAACTCAGTTACACTAGACCAAAACGTACAGATATTAATGTATGAAATGAAAAATATGGGCAGGATTCATAGTCAGAAGCTTGGATTCACATTGTGATTCTTTTTCATTTTTTGATTATTATAAAATATATCATTGATTTACTTCATATCCATTGCAGTATTCTGTTATGTTGTCAAACAGGCCAATTAATATTATTGAAGTTTTGGCTTCCTCTCAGCTGTGTATTTTTTTGCTACTGCAGCAATCAAGTGTATAATACCATTTTTTTAAAGGATTGCATGATTTGTGCCAATTGAAAGTATGACACATCTGACCTAATTATAAGCCTCCTGTGAATTTGTTGTCTACTAATATTTTTGTTGCAAGCTACTCAGCTTCCTATACAAACCAAGAGAACACGAGCGTCAACAACCAAAGGAGCGAGGAAATTCAGCAATCAGCACAATACAAGATAGTCACTCCTTTCTCAAAAGAGGTACCATAGAATAAGTAATTACTCCTTGGTWGTGTATAGTCTTAGCTAATTAATAAACTTGAAATTAGAGGTGTGATTCAGTTGAGCCAGATAATAACACATCTCTAATGGGAGCTCCCATGCCTTTTGAGATTCTTATTTAAGCTACCTCTARGACTTCACCCCATTATATGGAACCGCAAGGAGCAATGATGGAGGTCATATTTAGAGGCTTGTAGCCGTTATCTGTAGGAGTTACAGCAAACAGCACCAACACCAGCATAATAGAATTTCCTATCTTTGAACTGATGGGGAAGGGCTTGCGGCCAGAGGCTCGGCCTTGAAGTGACTGATGAATGACTAATTGATGATTTGATGTTCTTCATTTCCGTCACATTATAGTAATCATTCAAGCTGCATGATACTAACTGATGTTCGTCATTTTCTTGAGGATATTAAAAGCCATATGACTTTCGGCCAACTGATATAGCACCTGAAGCAACGGAAGTCAACAGTTTTGCTTAAAAATCCCATTCAATGGATTGCAAGTGCCCTTAGTTTATCCATAATCAATAAGAACTGCAATCTGTAATGTCTTATTAATCACTGATTTCTGCTGTCAATTTACGTGAAATTTAGTACTCCCTCCGTCCCAAAATGCTAAAATATCACGAAACATAGCAACTTGTTATGGAGTATTATAGTAACTTTGCAGCTTTGGAGGATGCGCTCACATATTCTAACCATTTTTAGCACATAATTAAGTATGACCTCCGTAAACCATGGCACAATACCTCCAAGAACAACTTGCTGTTATTTTTTAATTTAATTTTCGACGACAAAATCTCTAGTATATTAGCATTTGCATGCTCGATCTTCTTATGATACTAGCAGTCTAATATCTCCAATCATGAAATTTTCTATTACAGTTACCTCCATTTTCCTGGTGATATTGGCTAGTAGCAGTATACTTTGTCCTCTGCTACTCGTTGAATCCTGTAATGCCATAGATAGAGAGGCATTGCTTGATTTCAAGAGTCTCCAACAGGTCTGGCTACAAGATTTAGAGACTTGGCTACCTGAAACCGATTGCTGTGCAACATGGCAAGGTGTGCGTTGTGATTCTGCCACCGGTAGGGTAGTTGAAGTTTCCCTCAGCGGCTTTTGGTATGAAATTGAAGTTCAACCCCTTGTCGGTGTTCAAGGTACACTCTCTCCTTTCCTCGGAAATCTTACCTATCTTCAAGTCCTCAGCCTTAGAACCCTAGCGTTAGGGGGCCATATCCCTCGGGAACTAGGGAAGTTGTCACAGCTAACCCAACTTACATTAGCTGATAACAAACTAAATGGATCGATACCGACTTCATTTGGAAACCTCTATAACCTTACATCTATAGATTTGTCATCCAACCAAATCAGGGGAAGTATACCTTCTTCACTTGGTAACCTCCGTAAACTTACATCTATAGATTTGTCAGGCAACCGTATCAGTGGCAGTATACCTGAATCCATAACTCAACTCTCCGAATTACGGATGTTATTCCTCTCCTACAACCACCTCAATGGACCCTTACCTAAGTCCATAGGTAAACTTTTCCAATTGGATATGTTACACCTCAACAACAATAAACTCACCGGACCTATCCCTTCTTCCATTGGCGCCATGGTTTCTTTGCGGTTTATGGAATTTGGGAGCAACAGATTGTCGGGCGTACTGCCACGTTCTATAGGCAATCTCACCCAAATCGAGAGAATTGTGTTAGAAAACAATAGGATCACGGGAAACTTACCACCAACTATAGGAAAACTGAGTACATTGCGTGTATTAGCATTCTCACACAACAAATTTGTAGGAAGAATCCCTTCTAGTTTTGCCAATCTCACCCTCTACTCTTTGCAACTGTCTTACAACAAACTCACCGGTCCACTCCCGCCTCAGCTTGCTAATGCAACCATATACGACATCGATTTATCCTACAATCCACTCAGGTTAGTATCCATACCAAGTTGGTTGTTCACTCATCCAATACTAGAGTACTTAAGATTAGCTGGAACAGGGATCAAAGGGCAGTTTCCAAAGTCAGTACTAAACCCGAAAATATATCTTCTCGATTTATCAAACAATCAAATTACAGGGAAGTTGCCTTCATGGATAGGAAACATGACCACAAGTTTAAAGTCCCTTAACTTGTCCAACAACAGATTTTACTCCACCATTCCTGTGGAATTCAAAAATCTTTTTGTGCTCTCCGTCCTTGATCTTCATTCAAACAAATTCTCGGGCTCCTTGGACAACATTTTCGATAAAGTAGGCTTCGAATACACATACATCGACGTGTCTAGCAACAAGTTTAAAGGCCCTCTCCATGAAGATCTTGGCAACAAGGAGGTTATGGGATACGTTTCTTCCCTGATCGTGTCGAATAACCCTCTAGGCGGAACCATACCYAAGTCCCTAGGAAACTTATGGAGGAAATTACAAGTGTTGGAGATGATCAACAATYMACTCTCYGGAAGTATTCCTCAAGAGATTGGTAATGCACAAGAATTGACGACAATTTTACTATCCAATAACAGGTTAAATGGAAGTATTCCTAGCAATGTGATGAATTTGAATAAGCTACAAGTGTTTAATGTGTCAAGGAATCAACTAAGTGGACAAATTCCTCCCCACAACTTAAGTATTCCAGCATCTGCATTTTCGCAAAACCCTAAACTTTGTGGTGCTCCGCTCCCTCCTTGCAAGCGTTTATAGTATCGTGTCTTGTTATGTCAACTCGCATATCATCAATAAATAAAAATTAACAAACATCTTAAATTTTTATTTACTCTTCTGTGTAATGAGAGTAAAAAAATAATTTATGAAAATTGTAAGGTTGCGAATTGCAATGATCAATGGATATTGACATGTACGTTAAAACATTTCTTTTCGATTCATAGAAAACTACTTTTGCTTCAGGTGGAGGGAGTACGTCCTACATGTATCGAGCAAAAGGGTTTATGTGTTTGCTACTAAAGGGGAAATAAATAACGAAAAGTTGATTTTAATAATCCGTATTTTTAGTCGTCCGCTCATAATAATATGTATTTTATTTAATCTCATAATAATCTCAAATTTGTAGCCTCATCTTCTCATAATGATCCATGTTAGAAATATCTTGTAAAATAGATAAAAATTGATATCACACCATCATCACCTAGCAATCAATTTACTCACTGCATCACGATCAAACGGTTTCATTAAATCATATTTATATGTATTAAAATGAACATTTTTTTAATGAATCTGACAAATATTAGTTCGAATTGAATCAATAAATAATTGTTGCTCCATATTGATTATTTACAAATAAAAACTCAATGTGATTTACTATACTAAATTTTAAGTCGAAATGTTAACCTCCAAACGTCGCGTGGGATCTATATAGGTCTTGAACCGACCTTTAGATGAAAAATGCTATATGGGCTCATGTTTGATCTTGAACTTAACCTTGAAATGAAAAGTTAAGTGTAGCTGATTTGCTTCCATCGTACTTTTACCGGTACTATATGAAAAATTTTTAGGGTTTCCCCTAAACCCCTAGGGTTTTCTTAGTTAGTAGTTTTGATTTACCTTCCTCGATTTTGAAGTTAGATTTTTCTTTCTCTCCTTATCTTTTTTGTGCACATATCCCACAATATTATACTTGTGGTTCTCTCTGGTTTTGGTTGTTTTAATTAACGCACGCAAATAATCCTGGATCGTCTGGAGAGAAGTTGGCATAGTTTATCGATGACGGAGGAGGAAGAGGAGATAATTGAGTGCGTRGATGAGGAGGAAGAGGTATAGTCTGGGATCAATTGCAACTGTYTTTGGCTGGAAAAATATTGACTCAAAACCCTTTCAGTGTGGATTCTATGCAGAGTAATCTGAAGATTGCATGGCGCCTCGCAAAGGGGCTGATCGTCAAGGAGATAAGTAACAACGTATTTATTTTTCAATTTTTCTRCATGCATGATAAGTCCAAGGTTAGTGAGGGTGGCCCCTGGTCCTTTCGGGGGKAACCGATTCTTCTTCAGAACATTGAGGGTGATTTTCAGCCGTCTGAATTAGTATTCTCGAAGGATAGGTTTTGGGTACGCGCRTGGGATGTGCCTTTAAACAWACGTACTATGGCCATGACCAAGGCCCTGGCTGCTAGTTTGGGAGACTTTGTGGAATGTAATGCATCTGACCTTGTTGGATGGGGAAAGTATGTTCGATTTCGGGTGGATCTTGACATCTCTAAACCCCTGAAGCGATGGACGAAGATAGCAATGCCTGGTGGTGCAAAAATGATAAAGTTCACGTACGAAAGATTGATGGATTTCTGTCATTTATGTGGCTGTTTTGGGCATACGAGTCACCAATGCTCCACCTACACTGAAGGAATGAAATTATCTGACCTCCCATATGGTAACTGGCTCAAATCCTCACCAATCAAGGGGCGCTTTAATGATCAAAAGGCTGCGGAGGAGTTGCAACAGTGTCAGTTCCTCAAAGACAGTTTAAAAGCGAGCAAAGCAAAGGTAAGACTAAACTTTGATGGTCCAAATAGTCATGACGTTTTACATTTGGAAAATAATGAAAGGACGATTGTCAATCCTGGTGGACATAATATGTTAAAAGGAAATTCTGGCAGTGCTTCCTCTTATGATAAAATGCATGTCAATATGGAGGAGATAAGTGGCAGATTTTCTAAAAGGGGACGAATGGAGGTCGAGAGTGTTTTAGACCAACAGGGGGTAAAAAATTCCGAGAATACTGGGCACCTCATGCATGGTACTTTCTCGAATCAGGATGCTTTGGGAGAATTTGGAGGAGAATATGAAATGCACATTGATGGCGCGGGCAGCCATAATGCCCTTCCGAGCCAATGAAATCCATACTCTCATGGAATTGTAGAGGGTTGGGGAACCCCTCGACAATTAATYCCCTTCGAGGGATTATTGCTACTGAAAATCCTAAGATTGTTTTTCTCTGTGAAACAAAACTAAAAAGCTGGGAATTGGAGGCTTTAAAAAGGAAGCTAAATTGGAGTTGTGGTGTGGCTGTGGATTGRTGTGGGGAGGGGAGGAGTAGAAGTGGGGGTCTAGCTTTGTTGTGGATGGCTTCAGAGGATGTTACAATCAAGTCTTTCTCTACAAATCATATTGATGCTTGGATAAACTGTCATAAAAATGGGACTTGGCGTTTTACGGGRCTATATGGTTATCCAAATGAAGGGGATAAACACATGACTGGGGAACTCTTGGAAGGTTTGGGGGAGAACTGTCARTTACCTTGGGTTTGTGGGGGAGACCTCAACTTGATGCTTTACTCCACGGAGAAACAAGGGGGAGGTCCTTTTAATTTRAATGAGTCAAATATCCTTCGACGAGCTGTTAATGCCTGTGGCCTTGAGGATATTAATTATGTTGGTCATGATTTTACTTGGTCCAATGGCCGTGGAGGAAATCAAAACCTTCAAGAACGTTTAGACRGTTTCCTTGCTAATGGGTTGTGGAAGGAGTTATTCTCTAGCTCCTAAGTTACTCACCTGCCAAAAAGGATCTATAGCCCAGATTAAAATGGTTGATGCACGTATGAGTGAATTAGAAGCAAGGGYGGAGGAGTATTGGCATCAACGAAGTAGGCAGAGTTGGATTTAACATGGGGACAAGAACTCTAAATTTTTCCATGCAAAAGCCATGCAACGTAGGGAATGTAATACAATTGAGGCTATTTATGATGATGATGGGAACCTTTTTGAGGATGAAAGTCAAATCAGTGAGGTTCTTGCTTCTTTTTTCCAGGATTTGTTCACTAAAGGCAACAATGTAGACTCGACTTTGGTAGTTGACACGATTCAGCCTATGGTGTCACCTGAGATGGCAGCAGCTTTGAGTGCAACGTACAAAGGGYAATAAGTGTGGGCGGCTTTAAGTCAAATGCACCCAACAAAGGCCCRAGGCCCGGAAGGTATGTGTYCTCTTTTTTATCAGGAATTTTGGCCAGTTATTGGTAATGATGTGATTAATTATGTGCTAAAGATTTTAAATGAAAATGCTAATATTCGGAGTATTAATCACACTTTTCTAGCCRTAATTCAAAAGAAAAAGATTTGTGATAAACCAATGGATTTTAGGCCAATTAGCTTGTGTAATGTTTTATATAAAATAGTGGCTAAAGACTTAGTTAATCGCCTTYAACAAGTCCTTCCAGCTGTAGTTCACGAGTCTCAGAGTGGTTTTGTGCCGGGCAGACTGATTACTGACAATGTTTTGGTTGCCTATGAATGTTTCCATTATTTGCGAAAGAAGAAGTCGGGTAAGAAAGGTTTCCTGGGCCTAAAATTYGATATYAGTAAAGCCTATGATAGAGTTGAATGGTGTTTTTTGGAACAGGTTATGAAAAAGTTGTGCTTCCCTGATGTCTTTATTCACAATATTATGAAATGTGTCTCCTCAGCTTCTTTTTCTGTTCTAGTGAATGGTCAACCCTCTCGTCGTTTTGACTCGAGCAGAGGTCTACYACAAGGTGTTCTTTTGTCGCCCTTCCTTTTTATTCTGTGTGCGGAGGGTCTCTCCTCCCTTCTGCGGACTGCTGAAAATAATAGGGATATCCATGGACTTAAGATTGGAAGGAAGGTGGAACCTATTTCTCATCTTTTTTTCGCTGATGACAGTTTACTCTTTGTGCGTGCCACGGAGGAGGAGGTTAGCAAAGTGATGGAAATTCTCTCTACTTATGAAATTGCTTCTGGACAGAAATTGAATATGGAAAAATCTGAAGTTTCTTTTAGCCGAAATTTGAGCACGGAACAGAAAATTTTGCTTCAGTCGAAGTTGACGTTTAAGGCTGTAGAAGAACATGAAAAGTATTTGGGGCTCCCAACCTTTATTGGAGAGTCAAAGAAACAGGTTTTTCAAACAATTCAAGATAGAGTTTGGAAGAAATTAAAAGGGTGGAAGGAGAAATTCTTGTCACAAGRTGGTCGGGTAATTCTAATCAAATRTGTTGCACATGCTATCCCTACMTATGCTATGCAYMGTTTCAAACTTCCACAAAGTATATTGGATGCAATTGAAAAGATGTGTTGCAGTTTCTTTTGGGGGCAACAAAAAGAGGAAAGAAAGTGTGCTTGGGTGGCATGGAGTAAATTGTACAAATCGAAGAAGGAAGGGGGTCTGGGAATCCGAAACATGGGAGCTTTCAATAAAGCCTTGCTTGCCAAACAGGCATGGAGGGTCTTGACAAATAAGGATTCTCTTATGGCACGAGTTTTGAAGGGGAAATATTTCCCTAATTCGAATTTCTTGGATGTTGCATGTGCAGGGAACTCGAGCTATACTTGGAGGTCCATACTTTRTGCCAGAGATTTACTCAAAAAAGGGATTCGAAAATTGGTAGGGGTTGGAAATARGATTGATATATGGGCCGATCCTTGGGTACCAAGTCTGCCTGGTTTTAGGGTGCATGGGATGCAATCGGAAGAGGAGAGAAGTTGCATGTGGGTCAGCCAACTGATAGAGCAGTCACACTGGGATATGTCGAGGCTTACACTTTTATTTTCAAAGGAGGAAATTGAGGCAATATGCAACATACCTATTGGATGGCATGAGGAGGAGGATCGATGGTGTTGGCATTACACCAAAACTGGCATATTCAGTGTCCGTAGTGCTTATTTTGAGGAATTAAAGGTCATCTCTTTGGCTTCGTCCTCGGGCTCTGGGTCCAGTTCTAAATCGTGGTGGAAACCACTTTGGGGAGCCAAAGTTCCACCTAAAATTCGAAATTTTGGTTGGAGGGTCTTACATGGTGTTGTGCCTGTGCGCAAGTGCTTGATTCGTAGAGGCCTCTGTGTGGATAGCCTTTGTCCATGCTGCGGTGAACATGAGGAAACTTTGACTCATATGTTGTTTACATGCAATGAAGCTCAGCTAATATGGAGAATTTCGCCTTTGCGTTTGGACACTTCGGTTAGTAATTTCACTACTGTTGTGGAATATTTGGATTTTTTGGAGGCTTGGAATTTGGATGAGATAGGTTGGAACGTTTTTTGGTCTATTATGTGGGGTGTGTGGTTGCGGCGAAATGCTTGGTGCTTCGAAGGGAGGAGAATTCCCATTAAAATGGTGGTTGACAAGGCTGTCAGCTTGGTAGGAGAATATGAGTTGGCTAATGCTRGAAAGTTCTCTATGCAGCGTGAGTGTTCAAGTCCAATTGTTTGGAAACCACCCATCCAAGGCAGCTATAAGTTGAATATGGACGCTTCTTTCTTTGGTGGAGTTTTGGTTGACATTGGTGCAGTTGTTAGGGATTTTACTGGAGATGTGCTACTCTCTATGTGCAYCAAATATCAAATGTTGTGTGATGTGACGGTTGGAGAAGCCATTGCAGCTCGTGAAGCTTTACAAGTAAGTTGGGATGCTGGGTTGCGAGAAGTGATTGTTGAAACGGATTCCTTGAGCTTGTACTYGCTTTTGGCAAAGCAGCCAATAGACCACACTTACCTTGGTTTGATTGTCAAAGATATTCTACACATAGCTCGGAAGTGCAAATCGTGTTCTTTTTCTCATGTTCGACGACAGGGCAATAAAGTAGCCCATGAATTAGCTAGTTTTTCTTTTAATTTCGATGATTTAAGAGTTTGGTTGGAGGAAATTCCCCCCCAAATCTCAAGTTTTGTAACTTCGGATGCTTTAGCTTTTGCTAATTAATTTTACTTTACTCGTAAAAAAAAAAAGATGAAAAGTTAAGTTTTAACCACTAATTCACAATTATTTCATCAATTATCATATCAAATAAATTATAATTAAGTCTTACAATCATATTCAACGAATTTAAGTGTGATGTACGGAGTATTTTCTTTCCTCTTATTTTTTTTGTTACAACGACYAGAACTATTTTTATGCTGAATTTTTTGACCAATTGTATTTTGAACAAAAATTACAAAATAKTTTTTAAAAATCAATTAAATATGAAACACACATATTTTGACCCAAAAGTTGCACATAATTACGGAAGCCCATACAACTATGTCACTGGATTGATTTCTTAAATCAATATTTAGGATTAATTAGAAATTTCGGACACATCATGGTTTATGTTTATTGCTCCTCATAATGGCGATAAGCRGATGCTATTGTTTGAGCCAAAACARTAATTAATTTTTAAAAAAAGAAATTTCATTGATGAAATAAGTTAGAATAAAAAGATTACTTAGAACATCCACAATGGTTGTGTTGAAGGACTAGCTTGCAATTTTGTAAATTTGCAAGCTACTTGCTCAACCATTGTGAGAAAAGTGATCTTATTGCTTTACTCAAGCTTGTAGCTCAACAAAGCTAGTAGCTTGCAATTTTGTTTTGTTTTTTTAATAATTATGCTATTAAATGCAACAAGGAAAAATTGTAGAAAAATTGTATGTGGGGTCACTTTTAAGATACAAGGATTGTAGTTTGACATTGTGGGTAAAGGTAGAGCTGACAAAAGTTGACCCAACCTGATAACACGACCCAAACRTAACCTGAAATAAGCGGGTTAGGGTTGGAGATTTCTGTCACGTTTATGTATATGGGTCAACTTGAACCTAACCTGACATATAAACGGGTTAGATTAGTGTAGGGCTTCGCCCCCTTCAAGGAGCTG
>SNQN01001016.1:32009-45090 GCA_008642245.1 Bassia scoparia
ATTTGGGGAGACACATTTAGGTGTCTACAATTAGGGTTGATATTTTGAACCTAAAAATAACCTGCTTAACCTGTTTAATTATATGGGTTAGGTTTTCATTGGGTCAAACCCATTTTCAACCCATATAACCCAGTTATAAATTAGGTATTTTAAAAAAAATATTAGAGTGCTTGACCGAATATAATAGTTATTACATAATATTTAAATTGGGCTGAAAATAGTTTGTTTCGGGTCATTTTATATCCAAATAAAAAAAATTATAGATCGGTTAGGGTRGGGGGGTTTCAACCCGTTTATGTAAACGAGTCAACCTGAAACTGACCCAACCCAACACGATTGCCAACTCTAGATAGAGGTAGCTTAAAAATATGACATGACACACAAAGTTATAAAGTTTGTAGCTCACTATTGTAGATGCTCTTGGGACCCTTAGATTGGTTGGCAACAAAGGGGCTAAAACTCGATCCGTTATTAGCAGTTTAACCCGTTTAACTTAATGACATGACACGACACGACACGACATGACAAGAACCACTAAATAAACGGTTCATGTTCGTGTTGGACATCTCAACCCATATAACTCGTTAAACCCGTTCAGGGGAAATGCCATTTTTCTGATTTTATTTGTTTTTGGGCCCAAAAAAATCACAATCCAAACGGCTTTCTATCTCCTCTCCTCTCCTCTCCTCTCCTCTTCTTATCACTCGACGGACGGCGTCTCTGGTGTTGCGCTGCTGCTGCTATTGTTGCATTGCCACTGCTCTGTGGTTTCTCGATCTTAATATCATTCTTAGYGTTTCGCTTTTTTAAGGTATTCTTCTTCTCTCTCCTCTTCTTCCCCCAATTTATAATTTTGCTGGAGTTTTGTGTGAATTTATTATSAGTTTTGTTTCGATTTCTCTATTGTTGTTTGGTTTTGGGTGATTTTGGGGCTGAATTTGAAGACCAACAATGAAATATCATAATTAAACTACAACAAACAAAGCATAACACACATTCAAATCAAGTATCCATTTTGTTACAAACACATTGTCATTCCAACCAACTGTGTACAGCACATCGCATCTGTTCATCATCTAATAAATGGAATTTTTTTAAAAAAAAAAATAAATGAAAATAGTATGGAAGTGCAATGTGTCATCAATGTATGCAAAGACCCTGTTATTAAATATCATAATAGATAGATAGATTATGATATTGAACTTGTTTAGTTTGTGTACTCCGCATTTTTTACAACCTGAATTGTATTGAATTTTGGTATCAAAGTTTGGATTATATAATTCGCTGATTGAATTTCCCGTATCAAAGCTATCGATTTTCGAGACTGATGTAATTAAGAGTTTAAGACCCTTAGAGGAGATAAATAGATTAGCTCTTTGGTTGAAGGGAAGAATGGAAGATTGTCTTGAAATGTGATGGGTGATGTCATTGTATTTATTTAATCTTAGTTGTGTATATTGCAAGCGCTATGAGCCTATGAGAATGTTCATTCTTGAGATATTGCTTCATGCTATTGGTGTTTTTTCAAGGATGTTGTTGTAATCAACTGTATGTTATAAACTTAGGTTTACTTGGTGTTTCAAGAGCAAAGCTCATGTTTTTTCATGGTGATTTTATGCTCGCTCTAGGATGCATATCAGTATGTAAATATTTGCTTTGGAATCTTGGGATGACCTGTTTCTGGCTGCAGTACGTAGACTTGCTGCCTTTTGAGAAAGTCGGGCTATTTTGCGTTTTTCATTTCAAAGCTTATTGAACAAGTTAGATGTAGTGTTTCTGCTCAAATCTTATGCCATGAAATTATGATGCAGCTCAAAGCTTAGTGCGAGAGCAACAGACATAGAAAGTGCTCGACTAGCACAATATCTATGGTAGAAGCATGGTGGTCCCTTGTGGGGGCTGCTATTCCAGCTGTTGTTGCAGGGCAAGTCTGGAGGATTAAGAGAAGGCGGGATGAGGAGCAAAGGATTAAAACTGCAAGAGGACGGGAAAAGAGCTCTGATGAAATTTTCGTCTGTGAAAGGGTTTGCACTTCTAAGCGCATGTTGAAAAAGGTTGGTGCATTCTCTAAGGACCCAATCCCTGATACTTGTGTCACWGTATGTGGAGTTTCAGAGCTTGATGCTTGCACTGATGCTTGTGCAAGAACTGTTTGTGTCAACCAGCATCACGTTCCAAACTGGAATGATGTTTGCCTTCGAAGATGTCAAAGTGAATGTCTTAAAGTCTCTGCATCTCGTTCTTCTTAGGACATCGGAATCTATTGGATGTTGTTTCTGAAAAAAAATTCAGTGAAAATGTTAGCTCGTTATTTAGTGTTCAGTGAGTTGCTGTTGATATTTGTAATTTCCATTCAGCAGATTGGTGGCATGAACTTTAGAACCCCCTTTGTTCCCTTTTTGGCGGCTTTGATTTGCTCAATGGAAAAGCCTTTTGTCTACCTTTAGAATAATTTGTTGTCCTGTGTAGAGGAGCTTGTGTGCCGGGTTTACCTGTTGCTCGTTCTAGAACTGGGGCAAGCACCCAACCTAACAGGTGTGGCATATGCCAAGCTCATCAAGGCCTAGCTCATTTAACCCAACCTTTCTTTACTGCAATGGCTATAGGCCTATAGCATAGTTGCTTGTATAGTCCACGACAAGGGCTATAACCCTGCAGTTAGCTGTCTGAAATCTGAGGTCTGCCTGAATTGGTATACTGATCARCTCTATTAGTTGTGARARGATCACACGAATAATTATATTCTTCAGATTTCTTAYYTGCCTGAAAAATTTATCTTCTAGTTCGCTGACAGTTATAGGAATGACCTTATCAACGTTTACTGAAAACCTCTTTCAAATCCCCTTAAATTGCATGAAAACTGAAAAGCATGGTATTTACTGTAATTACGATAAAATTGCACTTTGAATTTAGGCAATGAGGTGAACAAATATGTGTTAGTTTTGTGCACCAACAACGGAAGAACGAAGCTACAACAGAATTTAAAACCTAGCATAGTGTTAATCCTAGAGTTCATCATCATTCGTTCCATGTCCATGGGAACGTCTGTGCTCCACCTTGTCCTTTGCCTTATGCACTGCTCTATCCATCACGGAGGCGGCCGATTCAGCAGATTTTTCAAGCGCTGCCTCCCCTTCTTCAAAGCTCTTCTTTGCTGCCTCTTTTATCCTCTCGCTCGAATTTTCAAGTTTAGTGCCTGCATCCCTTTCTTGGATTCTGAAACTGATTGCATATCACAATATGCAATGTCAATTAAACTGCTATCTGAACATACTTGAAATTCATGATTCTGAACACCAAAAATGATTTCATAAAAACTTACTCCAATGTAGGGGGTAAAAACCTCTTCTGCGCTTCCTGTACAAGAAATTTAACCTTGTCCCAATAACTATAAAGAGATMCTGTYATCGAATTTTCGCCGTGTTCTTCTATGTGGCCTAGAGCTTTTGGCATAATCATAGGAGATAGTATCATGAAGATTAAAAGTGCYAATTTAACAGTAATATCTTGAGATTTATCCATGATTCTGGMTGTGAAGGAAGATGATAATAATGCTTAGCAGTTTGATTAATTTCGAGATTAGATCAGAAATCGGATTATTCTCATGTTATGCTTGTGCACATATGTGCGTGTTATCCTTGCCTTAAAAATAGTTGGTCTTTTCTTTGAACACTCTTTTTAAGGATAAGTTTCATGGAAATAGGTTTATTTTATTTTATTTATTTACTATTTTTCTTTGTTAAGATCTAATTTATTTACCTTATGTTTTCTCTTCCCTTTATAAGTTTATATTTTGAAGCCCTTGATTCATAATATGTGTACCACTTGTGTGTCATTGTCTTCATTTATGACGATTATCCCATAAATTRGACCCTCGCGTCGTAAATTTTCTTTTTATTTTTTGTAAGAAAAACGAAGAAACTTCGCATACGAAAAAGAACCAAATAATGTGTTTGGTCTGTGGTAATAAAACTATAGAAGTACTCAGTATGATATATATTTCTTACTAAATTTGARGATACAGAAATTTCGTACGTATGTAAACCGTAGCTTAATTCACTGATAACATGGTTCCATAAATGGTTCTTGAGTGATAATGCAATGCATAATAATCTTAATATTACAAGCTTAAAAATAGTGCATATTAAGCACTTATTAATTGATGAACTGTGAAGTTCTGCTGTAATTCGCGACACTTTTCCATCTGTTGCTAACCTTAACCTTGAACCCATGCTTCATATGAAGAATGATCGATAAATCCGGCTCTGGATCACCTTGTCCATCGACCAAATGAAAGATGTAGTTGTGAATCAAAGTTGCACCCACCATCTTCATCTGAGTTAGAGCCACCTCCTTCCCTAGGCAAGTCCTTGGACCGGCATTGAACGACATGAACTTGTAAGGTGGCTCGTACTTAAGCTTCCCTTCCTCTGTGATCCATCTCTCTGGCTTGAACTCGTAGCAATCTTCGCCCCATATCCCCTTCATTCTTGCCATGGCGTACAAAAACAACAAAATTCTCGTCTTAGGGGTTACCTTGTGGCCACTTGGTACAATATCGTCTTGGATTGGACATTTGTGTTGGATTGGAACTGGAGGGTATAACCTTAATGACTCACAAATTGCTGCATGTAAGTAGGTTAGCTTACTGATTTCCTCTATTGTGAAAATATGGAAATGATTGGCAGGATGATGATGATCACTTTGGATCATCGTTCCGTTTAACTCGTCTCTGATCTTCTCTTCAACACTAGGGTTTTGTGTTATTAGCCAAATGAACCATGTAAGAGCAGAACTTGTTGTGTCTCGTCCTGCTAGCATGAGGTTTAGAATCACATCTCTTAAGAACTTGTCGTCATTAGTGTTGATAGTCGCACCAGATTCGACTAATTCTTGGTTTAGAAACGATGTCAAGAGATCGAACCCTTCTTCTTCGGAACCTCCAACCTTGAAGGATGAATTATTGTTACCCTGACGCTTCACTGATATAATGTTATCAATGAAGTGATCAAGGACTACCCAAGCTTGGCTTAGTTTCATCGCTTGCCCTACTCCAAACCATTTTTGTAACCCCCATAGGATCTCAGGCAGGACATGCCGATAAGCTATTGCTTCTTCGACATCATCTAGGGCCGTAGAGAAGGGAGCGTCCGGCAATTCGAGGGAGAGACACCCTGGGTCATGGCCTGTGACTAGCAAGCACGTAGTATCAAAGGTAAGCCTTTGAAACACGTCTTGCAAGTCTAGGACAAGTCCCTCGTTGTATGCACGTTGTAGTATCGGAACCAACCCATTTTGCACCTTGTCGTAAGTAACCTTAACTAAAAACCGAATGAACCTCCTATGACTTATGAGAGACCGCACGATCTTCCTRTGTTGTCTCCACATATCTCCATCGGAGTTAAAGATTCCGTCCCCTAAAATTTCGAACATCTTAAGGAACTCTTTGCCCTTGGGATAGTTGGTAAAGTTGGTGCTCATAACGTATTGAATGTTGACAGGATCAACCGTGAACAAACTATCCATGTTAGCGAACCTTGGCCCTATGAACTGAAACGTGCAATCCGTGCGTTGCAAGAGATCAACGCAACGGTGATGGAACCGGTGCAGGTGGATCAGAAGGTTCGGCAACATTCCTAGGAGAGGCCAATTCCAAGGAATGCCATGCCTTGTTAAGTAACAAGTGACAAAAAAACATGCAACAGCAACAAATATTTCAGGATATTGGATTGAACTTAAACCCATTTGCTTAATATTATGCAATATGTGTTAGAAATGTTCAATATTCATTTATAGAATCGAAGAACTCATTGAAATTAATAAGAAGTAGCAAATTTAAGGGTTCAGTTAATGAAGTTGCTGTAATCGTCCTGCATGATACAGTACAGTATTGCAGGAGATTTGAACAAACATACATGAATGTCTGATATTTAAAAATTGTACTGTAGGAATTTCGTTGGATCCACTATTCACATACAGTATGTTTTTATTTAATGCTCTTAAATATTTTCTTCAATTGTACAGTAATTTGTTGTAATCTTGACCGTTAAGARCAGTAATTTYTTCAGTTCAGCTCATTTCAATTCAGTTCATCCGATTTCTGTCAATTTTAATTCGATTTAATGTACTTTAACTCAAAAGATCGGGCCTAAGGAGCATCATGTGTGTGGGCACCTTCAGGCCCCAGCTCTAACCTCCCAACACACAAACAACATATGAGAAAGCAATAAGCCTATGTGTTCGCTTTTAAGTGTATGTCTGMCATCTCTCAAAAATACAAAGTATGTAAWTAAACCTCGTCGGTGAGTAATCATACTTTGTACTTCTTCGTCGTCCATGGGTGACACTTAGCATTGTTGAAAATGTACCAACATATGTAAACTAATTGCTCTGCATCATAGCCAGTAGTACATACAATAATTGCTACTCCACATGATGCTAATTTGTAGCTGATGAAGTGTATAGTACATACTATTTTTCATTATACATTGTTTTGGTTGTGTTTTGACGTTCTAACCTTATCTCTTGTGCAGTTATGCTTGGTTATATTTATACTGGTATTCTTTGCACGCGATGCGTGCATGATTTTGTATATGAAATACATTAAATTTTAATTTTTGCACCATTATTTTTAAATATAAAGAAAATATTCGGAAAAAAAATAATATTCCTCGTAATTTCTATTACATAATAATTATAAATTTTTTTTCTCAATAAGAACTCTATATTAATGTWGATTTATCATGTATGTAATATGAGATGTTTGTTATTAGCATTTAGTATTTTATTTTTTAGTGAACAATAAATTGAGTACTTGATTATTAGAAGCGTATAATTATGAAATTTGTAATACTCTAACTAATGGAATTTTTTATGTAAGAAAAGTACTCCGTAATAAATAAAAAAAATAAAAGGTGTTGTTGCAATTGAAATAATAGGAATTTTTTCACTATGTCTTTTTTAGTTAATACATAGTAAGTTACCTCATTTTTTGTCAAACATTATTTTAGGATTATGCATTAATTGTGTTTTTGAATTTTACATGATTGAATATTAAATTTGGCAAGTTTATGCATAAAAGTAAATGTTTGTTTTGTAATAATAGTTAAGTATAAGGGTTGAATTGGAATTTCATAGGGGGACACCATTGCTCCCCTTCACTTATATAATAGAGATAATGTAATAAGAGACGAAAAGTTTCTTTGGTAATAAATTAAAGTTGATTGAACTAACAAGATTCATGTCAGTCCATTACTTGTGTAAAACTATATACAGTACTTCGTATAATGTACTAAGAGACGGATATAAATAAGTCACAAAAGCGGAGTATATGTCCCTTATCTTGATTTTTTAGGATGCAAATGAGTCATAAGGATGGGGTACATTTACAAGGGGCGAGGTACGAGGATTCAAATTTCCGGGCACATGAATCAAAGGTGGGTAGGAGCCACCGCTCCAAACCCCTTCCTCTTATCTTGAAATCTTATATATTTACCATTCATATGTTTCCAGATTAATGCACGTTTTATATCATTTGAACACTTTGTTTTATTTATTTTTTCAACCGTAAATAGTGAAAAACACAAATAAATACGATAACTAGGAAGGGGGGAATACGAAATGATAAAACTTGGTTGATTCAGTTGTTCAAAGACACATTGTATAGCCAGTTAGCCTCAAATTCATATTAAAACAATGATATAAGGCATAAAATATACCGTACATTAACAAATATAGACATCAACCCTTAATTCAAAGTTTGCAACAATATGCAAAAATGATTGAGTTGAATTTGCAAATATGTGAACCGTGAACTACAATGTATTGATTGGATTCCAACTGTCCAGAATTACAATTGGTGTACGTCTACAAAAATGTAGCTGTTGCCTGTTGGCGACTTGGCGTACTCCAATTGTGCATCACTTGCCTACACYAACTTTTTACTTTTCAGTCTCACAATAAACTGTCTATAATTTTTTATTACTTTATCCTAAACCCCAAATTAGATTCACTTATTCTTTTAAAAAGCAAAACCTTAAATTGTGAAAAAAAAAATAATAAAACCAATTAAATTTGAGCACATGTAAAACATGAGTTTCGGGTTGAGTTTTGAAATTTTGGGATCTAAAAATAAAGATTAGTCCACGAAAAATAGACTATTGGACAAATTTTTGCAAATTGGCCGAAAATATTARCTTGAGTTTCAATGTTCAAATGATAAATCCATACAAAATTTGAGGAAAAAATAACAACTCTATAAGTGGTTTTCGCGGACTCGATTGATAGTCGCCTAGTAAGTTGAAGAAGCACTTTATGTTCAAGTAGAGTGCTTAGAGTTTTATTTTTGGGTCYGAATTTGGTTTGGGGCCAATAATGTGTAAGTGTGTGACCCTTAACTCATGGGAACAATTTTAAAGAAAATTGAAACGGCCGCTAAAACGTCGACTACATGGGCTAAAAACGTGGATTACATCATGGAAATTGGATTATTTTGAATGAAGTGAAAATTTTGTGGTTAGTGCCGACAACAATATTATGATGTCAAGGAAATTTTGGGGCCAAAACTAGGAGATATGATGAGGATTCGAAGGCAGCAAATAGTTAAACTAACAAATGTTGAAARGCGCATCGYAGGCACAACACTCACCATTTGGGGCTTAAATAGACGAGGGGCCCTCCCCACGTGTTGCAGAAATAGAGGYAAAAATTGAGACAATCACCGAAACGACTCAAAATCGAAGTGTATAATCCACYTTTTTGGRGGAAAACGACTTCTCAATGACCCGACCCGCTTTCCCCAGAATTTCTACCACACATTGAGGGATGACTATCCTAAGAGTTTCGGCAATACCGAGTGTCGTGRCTCCCATGGGCGTTTCGACGTTTTGCCTAAAATTTGACTTGTGGCCTCCGAAACCCCATCAAGTCTCTTTATGCCCAAAATTTTTCTGCATCATATATGTTTATGGCACCATGGTAAAAAATTGAAATTTTCTGAATTTTCCGGAGACTCATTTTCGTATGTTAATATCCACGTTTTTCGCCAAAAAAGACGTCTCGATGACGCGGTTCACTTGTGGCAGAAATTCATGCAAAACCTTAAGGACTGATTAGGTATGACTATTCCGAAGGTTTCAGCCCCAAATAACGAGTGTCTTGCTTCCACAACATTTCGACGTTTTTTTTAGCTTTTTCTGCATTTGCATTGCGGCCTCCGAAACCGCCATCGTATATCTCGTTTTGACCCTGAATTTTGGTCCAACGTTATATGGTGGAAATAGGGGTGTTCAAGAATCGGATAATCCGATCCGATCGATGTCGAAAATCCGGATAGCTGCCGAAATTTTCGGAATCGGCGGCAATACCTGATCGAATCGATCCGAAAATTTTCGGGATATCCGAGGTCCGAATATACCGAACTATTATTTCCGATCGAATCCGGATTCCGGATATGCGAAATTTCGAATCAGATACCGAAATTTCGGATGCGGATCATCGGAATCGCGATCAATGCTTTATGTTTTTACCTATTTTCTTTTATATTTTCACATATTAAATTATTTTTTAATAAAAAATCGATATTTCGGATATCCGAAATATTCGAAGTGTAAAAATTCCGATCCTAAATCCGATCCGAAATTTTCGCTATCCGATCCGAAATATCCGAACCTTAAAACCGGATCGATATTCCAATTTTCGGATGACAAGCGATCAATCGATTTTGATCGGATTCGTATTTTTGAACCCCTGGGAAACCCATGGTAAAAATTTCGGCAAATTTTTAGGACACCTCATTTTCTTAATATATAATCCACGTTTTTCGGCCAAAAAATGATGTGTCGGTGACTCGACTTTTTTTTTCCCCGAAATTTCTCTCACACATTGAGGGTAATCAGAGATGACTATTCCAAAAGTTTTGGCCCCAAATAACGAGTTTCGTGCCTCCCACGAATGTTTCGACGTTTTGTCGCTTTTGCGTGAAATTTGGCTTGCTGGTTACGAAACCCCATCAAGTATCCTCGTTTTGGGCCCAAATTTTCCCATAAATTGTTATATGGTTGTGGGAACCTATGGTAAAAATTTCGGCAAATTTCCGAAAATTTTCCAGAGAACTCATTTTCGTGATGTATAATCCACATTTTTCGGCCAATAACGACGTATCGGTGACCTGACTCAGTTTTTATTAGAATTTCTCCCACATTTGAGGCTGATGGGGAAGAGTATTCCAAGAGTTTTGGAGTCAAATAACGAGTGTCGTGTCTCCCATGAACGTTTCGACGTTTTGTCGCTTTTGCTTGAAATTTGGCTTGTGGCCTTRGAAACCCAATCAAGTATCCTCGTTTTGGCCCAAAATTTTGCTTGAKAAAGTTATATTGTTGTGAGAATTGAATCCATGGCAAAAATTTCAGCAATTTTACAAAAATTTTCCAGAGACCTAATTTTCATGATGTAATCCACGTTTTTCGCCCAAAAAAGACGTCTCAGTGACCCGACTCGGGTTTGCCCAAAATTTCTCCCACACCTTGAGGGTTATGTGGGATAACTATTCCAAGAGTTTCGGCCAAAATAACGAGTGTCGTGCCACCCACGAACGTTTTGACGTTTTGTCACTTTTGCGTCAATTTAGCMTGRYGCTCCGAAACKCTATCAAGTGACCTCGTTTTGGCCCCAAATTTTTCCTAGCATCATAATATGGTTGTGGGAACTTATGGCAAAGATTTGGGAAATTTTTCTGAAAATTTTCCGAAGACCTTATTTTCGTGATAAATAATCCACATTTTCCGGCCAAAAAAGATGCCTCGGTGACCCGACTCGTTTTTACCTTGAATTTCTCCCGCACCTTGAGGGTGATGAGGGATGACTATTTTCAGAGTTTCGGCCCCAAATAACGAGTGTCGTGCCTCTCACGAACGTTTCGATGTTTTGTCGCCTTTTCTTGAAATTTGGCTTGTGGCATCTGAAACCCCATTAAGTATCCTCGTTTTCGCCTAAATTTTGTCTGACATTGTTATATAGTTTTGGAAACCCATGGTAAAAATTTCGGCAATTTTGCAAAAAAATTTCGAAGACCATATTTTCATATAATCCACGTTTTTCGGCTAAAAAAATGACGATTTTGGTGACCCGACTTGGTTTTGCCCAAAATTTCTCCAACACCTTGAGGATGATGAGGGATAACTATTCCAAGAGTTTCGGCCCCAAATAACGAGTGTCGTGCCTCCCACCAATATTTTGATGTTTTGTCGCTTTTGCGTGAAATTTGGCTTGCTTCCTCTGAAACCCCATTAWATCTCCTCWTTTTGGCCCCAAAGTTTGCCTCCCACCATTATATGGTTGTGGGAACGCATGATAAAATTTTCGGCAAATTTTCCAGAAACTTCATTTTCGGGATATATAATCCACGTTTTTCAGCCAAAAACGACGTCTCGGTGACCCGACTCGATGTTGCCTGGAATTTCTCCCAAAACTTAAGGGTGATGAAGGATGACTATTCCAGCAGTTTTGGTCCCAAATAACGAATGTCGTGCCTACCACGAACATTTCGACGTTATGTCGCTTTTGCATGATATTTTGGCTTGCGGCTTTCGAAACCCCATCAAGTATCTTCGTTGCGGCCCCAAATGATTCTTGAAATTATTATATAGTTAGTGGGAACCCATGGTAAAAATTTCGGCAATATTACGAAAATTTTCCAAAGACCTCATTTWGGTGATATATAATCCACGTTTTTCAGCCAAAAAGCGACATCTCAGTAACCAAACCCGATTTTGCCCGAAATTTCTCCCACACCTTAAGGGTGACGAGGGATGACTATTCCTAAGTTTCGGACCCAAATGACGAGTTTCGTGGCTCCCACGAACGTTTCGACGTTTTGTCGCTTTTGCTWGAAATTTGGCTTMCGATTTCCGAAACCCTATCAAGTGTCGTCGTTTTGGCCCAAATTTAATTTTGCCTTGCATCGTTATATGGTTGTAAGAACTCATGGTAAAAATTTTAGCAATTTTCCGAAAACCTCATTTCTGTGATGTATAATCCACATGTTTCGACCAAAAACGACGTCTCGGTGACCCGGTTCAAATTTGCCTGGAATTTCATCTACCCTTGGGGTGTGGGAGAAATTTTGTTCAAAATCGAGTTGGGTCACTGAAACATCATTTTTGGCGAAAATCGGACTCTCGGACATTTTAAAAAAAAAATTGTCGAAAATGTTACCATAGGTTCATATGATCATATGATCTGATGAACCTAAGACAAATTTGCGCCCCAAAAGAGTCCATATAGGGACTTTTGAGTCCACAAACGACAAAACGTCAAAATGCTCGTAGGAGGCACAACAATTGGAATTTTGGGTTGAAACTCGCCTAGGAGTCATCCTATCACCCTTAAGTTATGGGAGAATTTTGGGAAAAACCGAGTCGGGGCTCTGAAACGTTGTTTTTGCGAAAAACGTGGATTTTACATCACAAAAACTGATTACCGAATAATTTTTGGAAAAATTACCGAAAAATTTACCATGAGTACATATGAACATATGACGAACCGATGCAAAATTTGGGCCCCAAAAGAGTCCTTATAAGAGACTACGCTTGAAAATTTGGGGCTAAAACTCCACCAGGACTCTACCTCCATCACCCTTAAGTAATGGGAGAAAATATGGTAAAAACTGATCCGGGTAACCAAAACGTTGTTTGGACGAAAAACGTGAATTATGAATCACGTAAAATGGACTCTCGGACCATTTTCAGAAAATTTCTGAAAATTTTACCATGGTTTCATATCATCTTATGATGAACCCATACCAAATTTGGGGCTCAAAAGAGTCCATATGGGGGACTTTTGAGACTTTTGAGTTTGCGACAACAAACTAGTAAAACGTCAAAACGCTCATAGYAGGCACTACGCTTTGAATTTGGGTTGGAAACACGACTAGCAGTCATCCCCCATCTTCCTAAAGGTGTGGGAGATATTATGGGCAAATCCAAGTTGGGTCAATGAAAGGTCGTTTTCAGCGAAAAATGTGTATTATAAATCATGAAAAAGGACTCCRGGACTATTATTTGAAAAAAKRMSCSYAAAWTTT
>SNQN01001016.1:52157-81837 GCA_008642245.1 Bassia scoparia
GAGTACTGTATATAATATTTCAACTACATTACCTTAATACCCTTTCAACATAAGGAGTTAAAAAAAACACTCCCTTCATTTTTTTAACCGTTTTATTTGTTTTTTCACACTCATAGAGGTAAAATTAAATTTTAAACCATTATCYGCATTATATTAGGAAAAAAATATCATAATGCTAAAAATAGCGATTAAAGATAAGTTTGAATAGCTCAACATTATTATTTTTTTGGTGAACATAGCTCAACATTATCAAGTTTACAACACATGCAGCTAGACAACAATTATTCTTCTGCAATAATGCAACTAGACCACATTACATATACAGTAGCAGGCTAATAGTACATTTATCATTTATGATTTCTGTTACGTATCGATGAGGTATTGGCRTAGTGGTCGTGATTCAYAGCCTATTGGTCTAATGGTAAAGATTGAGGGTCTGCTTTGACTCATTTGCATAGAAAAAACATTACTTAGATTTAAAAACATTSACTTTTAATCCATATTTCATACGAAGTATTATGGAGTTATCAGGAACAACAGGGTGACCTTCCACAGGTTGACATTCGTAGTTTTTGATGATGGTGGCTGCAACCGCTTTCATTTGAGTGAAGGCCATGTCTTTACCTACGCAAGTCCTTGGACCGGCGTTGAAGGCTAGGAACTTGAACGACGGCTCGTGCCTAATTTTCCCACTTTCTGATATCCATCTTTCAGGCTTAAACTCGTTACAATCCTCTCCCCATATCAACTTCATTCTTGCCATGGCATACATGTTAAAAATAATTCCCATATTCGGTGTCACGTGGTGGCCACTTGGAAGTGTGTCRGGTTCTATAGGAGCCTTAGACTCGAACACCACCGGAGGGTATAATCTTAAAGTCTCACATAACGCTCCATGAAGATAAACAAAATTGTTCAAATCATGAATAATTATTGATGTAGATGACTTTTCATCTAATTCTTCTTTGATCTTGGATAAAACCCGAGGATTTTTCATAATGAGGTAGAAAAACCACGATAAAGTAGAACTTGTAGTATCTCGACCAGCTATAAAAAAATTCAAGATGGTGTCCCTTAAAAACTTGACATTATTATTTTCATTCATGTACAATGTCAACAAGTCAACACCAAATCCCTCATTTTCATCCCATGCTTCTTTATGCTTAAGCTCTTCCTTCTTTTGAGCTATGCATTTGTACACAAAATCATCCAAAATCTTACAAGCATTTTTATACTTCCTCTCCTTCCCAACCCCAAGCCACCTTAAAAGCTTCCATACACTGGTCGGAACGACGTGGCGATACAATATGGCCTCCTCAACATCATCCAAGGCCTTAGAAGAGGGCACAGGAGGCCACTCAACACATAAAGAGCCTAAATCATGGCCCATGATAAGTGTACAAATGGTGTCGAACGTAAACCTCTCAAACAAATCTTGTAAATCAASCTCCAACCTTTGTTCGGACGCGTGATCTAGGACCGGGATTAGGCCACCCTCGGCCTTCTCCTCGACTTTCTCTAGCAAAAATCGACGAAACCGAGGGTGGCCTAGGAAAGCATGAGCCATACCTCTGTGGTACTTCCATAAATCGGAGTCCACGTTAAAAATGCCGTCCCCCAGAACGTCGAACATTTGATTGAATTTCGGTCCTTTCGAATACTTTGCGAAATTCTTGCTCATGATGTGGTGTACATTGCAAGGGTTTAAAGTGATGACAACAATCATGTTAGTGAACCAAGGACCATTGAATATGTATGTGAGTTCCGATTTTTCGCCGATTTCAATAATCCAATCATGCATGCGATGAATGTTTGCAAGGAGTGGGAGTAACATCCCAATGATTGGCCAATTTGTTGGGAGGCCATTTTTGTTGCGAAAAATGTAGCAAATCACAAGAAAGAAGATGAATATGAATATGAATATGAATATGAATAGCATATGATGAAGATACTCCATTGTTGTATGTTTGTTGTTCTTAGCACCTAATAATGTTGAGCTATGTTCGCCAAAATAAAATATTAATAATGTTGAGCTATTCATACTTATCTTTAATCGCTATTCTTAGCAATATGATATTTTTTTTCCTAATATAATGCCGATAATGGTTTTAATTTAATTTTGCCTCTATGAGTGTGAAAAAACAAACAAAACGGTTAAAAAATCAAGGGAGTGTTTGTTTTTTTACTCCTTATGTTGAAAGGCCAGGTATTAAGGTAATGTAGCAGAAATATTATATAAAGTACTCCTTTTTTTTAGTTAGTTGTTCGAATTTTCATTAAATCAATTTAAAAATAACTTATACTTTTTATCTATTTTTTTTAATCTAACATTAATGAATTACTCTTTTCTAAAGTCAAAAAGTTAAAATTACTTTTTTAAATTTTCATTCACACATTAACTCTTTTACCTAACTTATTCAACTATTTTATCTAACTTACTCAACAATTTATCTAATCATAAACCTTAAACACTGTGTAAATGAGTAATAACTATGAAACACAAAAAAAAGAAAGAGTATTTATTTTTCTTGACGTTGATGTAAATACTTTATTTTTAATTTATTGTCTGACGGGAAATATAAATAGCTTATGTTGCACCGTTTATTTATTTGTAGTAGTATTTATTATAATTGTTTGCCAAGTGGTTTGTCCTAATTAAGATAATCTTTATATAGGCTCTTTTCGTTAATTTATTTAGATAATAATGTTTCAGTAAAATAAGGTTAGTTAGTAGTATAATAATCAGTTAGTAAAAAAAGTTATTTAAGAAATTTTTTAAGTTTGTTATACAATAAAAAGAAGTTCAGTTCTGAATGCTAAAGTTCCGTCGACTAAAAAATCAAGTTTAGTTCAATAGAAATAGTGAATTTTTTTTTGTGGGGAAAATACCAGGAAAATCCAATTGCGAAATAATAACCTGGCCATAAACACTTATTTGGTGGAATACAAACAAGTTTATTTTTTGTTTGGAATACCAAATGTTGATTCCGACAAAAAGTCCAATATTCACTGACTTCACCGGATTATGTGAGTTCAATGCGTGTTTCCACGCACCTTTATTACCACGGACTCTTTTGACTCCCATTACTATTTTCCAACAAATCTCTCACTCCATTCGAGTTTCACCCATTTCACTTCACTATTTCATCTCTCTCCCCCTTTTAACCGTGTCATTCAAACTCATCTCACTCCACCAATTCTGATCATCTCTCGCTGTAATATTGGTGTTGAGTCAAAAAATCAAGGTAAGGTAAAGTTTTCTATCAAATTCATTTTTTACATTTTTTTTTTGCCCTATTTTTTTGACAACTTGTGTAGTCATAGATAAACAGGAACACCACATTTGCACTTGTGAGTGGAAGGTATACATAAACCAACTAGATGTAGACATTCCAAAATGTTATCCACTATTCATCAGATCAGAAAATTTAAATAAAAAAAATAAAAAACCCTAATTTATTCAAGTTCAACATCGAAAAACATTAAAAATCAAAAAAATACCACACAACCTCAAAGGAATTAAACTCTCAGCAGACAAGAGAGACCGAAATTGATACAAATTGGAGAGATGTTATGATGAAGAGATATGAATAAAGGAGGAATTCTAAAAGGAAGGAGACAGACAATTTGAATATTTGGGAATGGAAAATTGAGGAAGAATTAAAAGAATAAAAAAAACATGGGCACGTGGGGGAAGGGAATGAGAGCGAGAAATGGCAACACGAGCACAAGTCAAGGCCATGACATATTGACTTTTGGCCAAAAAACGGTAAGTTGGTATCTGCCCATCAAGACAAAAATAAATTTTGTCTTGATTATTTCACCACAATAAGTGTTTTATGGCGAGGTATATTTATCACAGAATGACACTTTTCCTTGGTAACTTATCCCAACAAAAATCCTATAAATAAGTTCAATTTAACAAATCATCTAGTTGCAAAACAGATGGTTGTATCCAAGAAATATAGTGCGTCCAATAAATAAATGTAGATAGATTGATACACTGATAAGTATCCATCGCAATTTTTAAATTACATTGATTATCAATGCGGGATTACTATCGAAGTCCGCTTTTAACTGGGAATCAGAGTCCACATTTTCGTGTGAACTTCTCGTATACTCTTGCCCAATATATATACCCACCTACCAGCCACCTAAAACTACAAACCGCACTTTTTTTTTGACCCCATGCAACACCGTCTTGACCGCCATGCAACACCGATATTGATCGAAACCCCACGCACACCACCCTATAGAATTATTTGAAAGTACATCCAAACAACCTTCCCAGCCAAGACATTGGGTGATTTGAAGTCCACAAAAAAAAAGGGTGGCAGCCATCGACTGGTTGCGCCTAGCCAAGGTGCCCCCTTATTTTTTTAGTCGATCTAAACTAAAAAAACTAAAGTTTTTACTCTGGTGTTGGGTGGTGGTTGTCGGTGGTAGGATGTCTTGGGTGGTGATTGTCGGTTAGTGTTGGTGTTGGATGAGGTGTGAAGGGTTGTGTTGGGTGGTTAGGGAGGAGGAGAATCAAAGGACGTATTCGGAAGTTCACACGAAATGTGGATTTCAATTTCAGTAAAAGCGGACTTCGAATAGCAATCCAGTTATCAAATACTRACAAGCTAGAATACCATAARATTATATATTATTTTGAGTCCGTCAAAAATTGATAAAAGACAAAAGAGATAATATAGCCACTAGTCAATAGTCATGCACCATTAGTTTATTTTAACATTAAAAAAGACCTGATTTTATATAAAATACATTTTTAAATTCCCCAATTTTACATTTTTTTTTAAATAATAAAAAGCTCAAAGTGTATAGTTGTATACTTAAGACACATTGCAATTGGATTTGTGAGTTGTACCAAATTGACTACAAGTGACGACCACTCCGGCCTCCATTCCCTAATTATAAATTGTATTGTCTCGATAGCTCATTCGCATAAAAGAAACAACTAATCTGACCACTCTATATATAACTTAATTAGGAGAAATGGTTGGAAAATATGTATATGGCAGAAATTTACATACAGAAATCTAAAGACTATTTAATGAATGTAAATAGTTTAAATTAGAAATATGAGTTTTGTTGTAAAATACATGAACTACTGGATAAGAGAATTGGGAAAGATTCAATGTAAAGTTTGTGTTGTACACTTGTGCATGTACCTATGTATACAAGCTGAATGCTATTCAAAGTCTCAAACGAATTAAAACAAAGTCGCATTTTCAAGCAAACTTTCGTTATTACCCTTGTTCAAAAAATATCCACCACCATGCATCCACCATGGCGCCCAAATTAGGCGGCCCATCCATGGGTGCCTCGCCTAATTTTGGCGTCGTGTACAACACAGCCAATGGCATTTGTGACTTAAAAATAAAAATCTTGCTGCTGGGTTTGATCTTGTTAGTTGATGCATGCTTGCTGTAATACGATTTCCACTTTAATTGTTGTATATGTAGCTTTATTTAATAGTACTAGTAGTACTTGTACTATATCTACACTATAATTGATGTAGTTTAGTTGTGGAAATTTGTCGCAAAATGCTATCGATCGCTTTCATTAGATGCATGTAGACAGTGAGTAATTGATCTTGTTAATGCTTGTTAGTTTGCTGTTGCTGGTTAATGGGTTTCAATTTGCTGCTGGTTTCTTGCTAATCTTATCCATTGAGTGTTGTTGATGCTGGCTTGCTGCTGCTGGTGGGTGAAGGGTGCTTAGGGAGGGGAGAAGAGGAAGGGCAAATTAGTTCGTTCGATCACATGTAAATGCGACTTCGTTTATTTTAAGTTATTTGCAAATTTGAATAATATTTGAGTAAGACATATTGTAGTCAATCATAAAACCTTACATCTCAATGATTAATATCAAATATTCTAAAGATATTATTGTATTAATATAGAAATTATATATTCACAATATACATTTTTTTCAAAATCTGCTGCCTCATATTCCTATCATGTACATACATCACCTCACACTCGCAAAAATATATATAATATATATAATATATATATATAATATAGTAATTAACACAATGTTGCAATAAGAAACTAGAAGAAACCAAAAAAACTGTTTTAATTCAATTTGTCGAATCGATATGCACGTGTAACTTTTTTATTGTCTAATTCATAGACTTTTAATAAAAGGAAAGGAAACTAGGTTATCCTCGTTGGTAGAGAAAACCTAACTCATCCTTGAAAATGAAAGAGATGACCTGACGGAAGATGCGAATTAGTAGACCAAATATTCTGTTGAACATGCCCGAATTCGATCTCAAATTGAGAACGATGTGACTCATGAAATTGTTACTTCTCTTTATGTACTTTTCATATATTATCCACTCAATTTGCATATATTTGAAAATGTTTAATTGAATACGTCTATTTTGTCCAGTGATAATAATGTTTAATATATAAACTATCTTGATTAGTATGTCATAGGTGTATAGATCGAAAATATCGAAAATTGAAATAGAGTCTTCTTAGAGCATCTACAATGCTGATTGAATTTGTCATGTCTTAGAGAGAAATAATCAATCATGTGTTGTATGGGGTGATCTAAAAAATCAACCCAAGACTCGTCATGCTGCTCGTCTTGGAACGCCAGAATGAAGACGTTGGTCATTTGGGTCCCACGCCAACCTGTGCGTGGGATTTAAATTTTTTTTGCTTTGAATCTGATCAAAACGACGTCGTGCATAGGGAATGGGGAACAATACGCGTCATTGGACGCTAAAACAGCCAGAAGAAAGGAGCATGTGCGCTGACACACATGATGACGGGGACAATCCCTGCGCCATTTGGGCGTTCAGTCTTTTTTTCCCTATTTTATTTCAAATTCGTATTTTGCTATTTTCGTGTGTTAAAAAAATTAAAAATAAATAAAAATTACTAAAATTCATAACTTTTCGAAATCTACAAATAGACACTCATTTTGCTATATTTTGATACGTTTTTACATTTCTCCCTCTTAACAATTATTTCATATTTATTTAATTATTTAAAAATTGTTAAAATTATTTAAAATTATAAAAAAAAATAAAATTCCCAAAAAAATTCTATATATTCAGTACTCCTCAACCTTTGCTTCACCCAAAAAACATTCCAATTCTCACTTGAAAATACTCTCAAAGTTCAGTTGGTAAAACCTTCTAAAAACCTCCAAAATTCGTTTACACTTTGTCTATAAATTAGCAAAAAAACATGAGCAACTATCCTTACAACCAAGAAAATTCCCAAAATCACCTACATTCAACTCATGGAAAGAATATCAATCTTGCACTCAAATGTTGCTATCAAACCCCGATATTAGGATTTAACCCGAAAATTAAAAATTTATCTGAAAATAATAATTAAACAATTCAATTATATCGCTAATCTTGAGTCATTAGTAAAAGACGTTTATGTTAATTTAATGTAGGTCGATTTTGTGATTGGGCATTTTAATGTCAATCAATGTGATTTTCTATCAAAGCCGTTATGCATGATTGATAAAACAAAATATGCAAATAGGGTTGTGACATGTGTGGCTCGTTTTCTATTTAAAAGAGTACTTGTACGTTTAAATGAAGGGTGAACAGTTGTATATATCAAATCATTGCTATGTAACTATGTAAGTTGAAGAAATAATAATGAAGAAAACGAATGAAGTTCCAATAAAAATGGATGCATGTGCATTGTGCACATCAGCACTAACTTATGGCATTGGCATCCAATAATATTATGAACCAGAAGTTATCAAGTTACAATTAAAGCCTACTTTTCGTGCCCTACACTATGATCATTTCCGTATCCATATATATTCTTTCCATTCCACGAAGATTTGTTTAAGGTGTCTTAATACAATGTTTAGGTCTTAACTATGCAAAATAATAAACTATAACAAATGAGGTTAATTAAAAAGTAGATTTAGATATATTATAAAGGAAAATAAATAAAATTGTATATTAACAAAGGGATATGAGTGTATTGCATTATTTGGTATAATGAGTTTCACATGATGTCCTACTACTACAAGCAAAAAATAATGAAATAAAGTGAAAGTGACTGAATATATATTTAGAAAAAAGTTATATATAACCCTAAGAAAGAATTACTTCATAAATGATTTATATATTTATAAAGCGTCTGTCACTACAAAATAAATTAGAATTTAGCGAACACCAAATGAGTGGAACGAAAGGATTACTTCATAAATGATTACATGCATGGCGTGTTGACAAAGTTACATGCATACAAAGTATGTAGTCTCATGTACGTACTTCTGTACCCCCATATTATTGACACTAGTTTCCGTTCGTCCTAGCTTAGTAGACAAGGGTTTGGTATTCAATAATTAGGGTTTGATATTTGTGGGTCTCCATACATACATATTAATGAACGAAAATGTTTTTCACGTGGTTTGGGTAATTTAATTTATACGAGTAAATTTAATCTAGTTACAATTTTACATACGATAACATAGAGATTTTGTAAATGTGAAATTTAATTTTTTTTATTAATATATATATATATATATAGGAAAAGGATCATGTGAAAACCAATTGATTTGGTGAAAATTAAAAACCTTAAATGTCAACCATTTATCTTTAGAAATTAAATTACATCCATTAAACTAATTTGTCATRATAACCATACACTTCGGCACCACGTCAGCATGCCACGTCAACGCAACCATGCCACGTAAGCCGCCATGTCAGTACCCCTCTGCCACGCCAGTATTGACGTGACGTGGCATGATGACGTCAGCATACCACGTCAGCACCGACGTGACTGATGTTACGTGACATAATGACGTCAAACATGCCACGTCAGCACTGACATGACGTACGCTGCGGCATGTTACGTCAGCACTAGTGCTATGGCGCAAACGGCATGCCACGTCACACCATGCCAGCACTACATGACGTATGTGGCATGCTGACGCACGGTGAGTGGCTTGCTTATGTGGAAATGTCCTAAAAATCTTAAAAATATCCTAAATTGTATGCACAAATGTCCTAATTCGAAAAAGTGTCCTAAATCACAAAATGTCCAAATCGTAAAAATTCCTAAATTATATGCACAAATGTCTAAATCCGAAAAATGTCCTAAATCACAAAAAATGTCCTAAATTATATATGTAAAATGTCCTAGTTTTTAGTTTTCACCAAATAAGTTCTATATATATATATTATAATATATATAATATATATATATATATATATATTATATATATATATATATATATATATATATTCAATTTTTTCTTTTTACTCGCATTACGTCTTTATAAAATGTAAAAAGAATGAACTCTCACAAGCTAAGTCACAAGAACTCACAACAACATGATCACATATTAAATTGTTTGGTATTCTATCATCAACTTTAGTAGTACCATGGAGTATGACCAACTACCATAATATAGTGTACCATATTCAATAATCCATTTATGTATCAATCTATTAAATAAATTGAAATGCATGAATTTTTTAAGGATGATAATAATTATTTTAATTCTTGTGGTGATAGCCGATAGATGCAAGAGACATTGATTTCAAGATTTTCCAAGTTTTTTTTTAGCTAATTTGTTCAATTTAATTGTTTTATACTTTAAATATGACATAATAATCAATTCATCCCCATTCATTCTTTACGTTAAATCAAAGTTAAAAATAATAGGAACCAAAATAATTTCAAAATATGAAGATATCTCCTAAAATAATTAAAAAGGAAAAATGGTAGTTGTTAAAATTATATATCGAAATAATTAATATTATATCTGATCCCTCAAATATATATATATATATTATAATATAATATATATAATATATATATATTATATATATATATATATATATATATTAATATATATATATATATATATTATACAATTTTAATATATACATACCTTTTCGACTGCACACACATTTCACACTCTCATACCGAAAAAACACGGTCATACACAAACTTTAAACAAGTTGTTATATGCGACCAATGCAAATAGATTTTTACTCGATACACCTTCCATTCCAATGAGGTAACACAAGGGAGAGGAGGAGCATGAAGAATTGATCCCCAAACTTGGGTGTTAGATGCGAGTGACAAACTACGTCAACCAACACTATTTTTGTGATCATGAATCATGCATGAATAATAATAATAATAATAATAATAATAATAATAATAATAATAATAATAATAATATAATAATAACTCTAATAACTTCTTGTAGTCGCTTGATCTTTGTAGCTTGTTAAGCTTGAACGTTTTGGTTTTTCTAAATAATAAATTAATAATAATAATAATAATAATAATAATAATAATAATAATAATAATAATAATAATAATAATAATGATGATGATGATAATAATAATAATATGTGCTAGGCTAATTAAGCAAACATTAATTTTGACGTAATTAAATTGTATTTCTAATTTTGTATTATGAAGTTTGGAATACTTGTCATATCAATCTATCTGTGATCTGTCCAAATGGGCCACACATTCATCAATAATATTTCTATATTATTTTACTTACGGAGTATTTGTTTTGAATTGGCAATATTTATTTCACAAACAAAATCTAATTTGTTTGGATAAGTAAATACTCCAAGTGTTCTTCAATTCCAAATAAATAAATAAAATAAATAGGCGGACCTTGAGATACTAGGGCCAAACTAGTTAATGATCAAATATAGACGTCGTGGATACTTTATACCCACTTGTTTAGAGTATACGTATATGAAAATTACGCTATTTACATGTCGTGAGAATTTGTATTCTTATTAATATTCAAATTGATCTATTAATTCAATATTTGTTATTGTCTTAATGTTTATAATTTTTACAACCAATTAAATAAATTTATTAGTATGGAATTTAACAAAATAGTGTGGCATGACAAATGTGCGTGTAAAACAATGTTTCTATCTTGCAATGCTCCCTCCACCTCTAAATATTTTTTGTCAATGTAGCTAGTAATAAAAAAATGGAGTATTTTTAAACCGAATCGCCGAGAAATATTTATCGCATCTCTTTTTAAGATGTTTCAATTAACCCGTTGTATCTTTTTATTTTTGGGAAATCGATAATATGTTCTCTCTATCTTCTTTAATCATGTGAATCCTACTTTTTTTTTCTCTATATACTCTCCCTTCCAAACTGCTTAGAATCCGTTATTTTCAAATTTCAAAGTGACGTGAGTAAAAAGAAGCGAGCAACACATCATGAATGAGTAAAAGACTACCATACAAGTACTAGACTAAAGACCCATGAGAAGTGAAGAAGAATGAGTAAAAAGTTATAGAATTTGATCATATATAATCATCAAGTTACAAGGAGTACAAATTTTTATCACAATTCACATGCAATGCCAACTCTTTGCTCATTAATGTACTTGTACTACTGCCTATTATTATCTCCTATATAAAGGGATTGTTCTTTTATGCATACATCATTACATSAACCATATTCCTAAAAAAAACTTCTAATATATTCCTTATTTTGAACCAACTTTTATTAATTTAGCTTACAATTACAATCAAACAATAATAATAATGGAGTACTTTGAAATTGTTGCAGTACTCATTTCCTTCGTAATCTTTTGCTACTTTCACCACGATAAATCTGGTGTTCCAACAAATTGGCCTTTCCTCGGCATGCTTCCAGCACTCACGCTTAACATCCACAAAATTCACGACTATTTTGGTGAAATTATGAATAAATCACAACTCACCTTCTTTTTCAAAGGTCCTTGGCTAACCAATATGTACATACTAGCTACCATAAACCCGGCTAACGTTCACTACATCATGAGCAAGAACTTCGGAAATTATCCCAAGGGAGCGAAATTTAAGGAAATTTTCGATGTTCTAGGGGACGGSATCTTTAACACCGATTTTATGGTGTGGCAGTACCATCGAAAAATGYCCCAGTCTTTTTTAGGTCATCCTGGGTTTCGCCAATTTTTGGTCAAGAAGACTTGGGATAAGGTCGAGGGTGGACTTATCCCAGTCCTTGACCACGTCTCTAAGCTCGATATTGAACTTGACTTGCAAGATTTATTTGCAAGGTTCACGTTCGATACGATATGTACCATTATCATGGACTACGACCCGAAATCTGTCTCGATTGATTTGCCTAGTGTCCCTCCATCCCATGCCTTGGATGACCTAGAAGAAGCCATCTTCTTTCGCCACGTCGTGCCGACTTGTGTTTGGAAATTTCAAAGGTGGTTAGGGATAGGAAAAGAGAAGAAGTACAAGGAGGCAGGGAAAACCCTTGATGATTTCATATACAATTGTATAGCTTTGAGGAAACAAGAAGAAATGAGCAAGGGACAACAAGTGTTGAACAAGCAAAAGGAAGACAATAAGGAGGTGAGTACTGATTTACTAACATTATATGTACAAGATGATGAGAATCAAAAGTCTTTAATTGGTAGTAGTGAAGGTGATAGATTTTTAAAGGATACAATCCTCAATTTCTTCATAGCCGGACGAGACACAACTAGTACTGCTTTATCGTGGTTRTTTTATCTCCTTTCTAAGAACCCACCAYTTCTTTCTAAAATTAAAAAGGAACTAGGTAACGTAACGATAAATAGAACAAATTTTGAAGAAGTGAYTGGCAAGTTAATTTATCTTCACGGTGCATTATGTGAAACTTTACGATTGTACCCTCCGGTCGTTCTCCAATCCAAGACCCCTATTAAGCCCGATACACTCCCTAGCGGCCACCARGTGGATCCGAGCATGCAGATTATTTTTGACTTGTACGCGATGGGAAGGATGAAATCGATATGGGGAGACGATTGTAATGAGTTTAAGCCAGAAAGATGGATATCGGACCTAGGGAAAATTAAGCACGAGCCGTCGTACAAGTTCTTGGCGTTCAACGCCGGGCCTAGGACTTGTGTGGGGAAAGACATGGCATTCACCCAAATGAAGATTGTTGCTGCCACCATAATCCAAAACTATGACATTGAAGCAATCAAAGAGCAGCAAGTTGTTCCGGATATATCTATAATTCTTCACATGAAATATGGGTTTAAGGTTAAGATACGTCGTTCTCATTAGTGATCAATAATTCGATCACAATCTTCAATWATTGAATTGGTGTGATTATGTTTGAATWTTTTCGTGAAAAGTTGTACTATTATTGCTGTGAAAATGCCAAGTATTGTTGTAATTTTGTATTGTTATTAGAGTCATTTGTAGTTCTACGATTGTCAATAATAAAATTACAAAACTCTTTATTGTCATTCATGATTCATTGCATGACGCTCATAGCTCACTGTACTACTATATAGTACAAGATCAGATTTATTAGTGATAAGTACGTCTTAATTAACTTTAAAATTGTCGGGTGAGAAATAGGATAAGTTTACGTCTTAATTAACTTTAAAATTGTCGGGTGAGAAATAAACATAGGGGTTTATTTTTAATTAAGCCGAGCTTTTAAATGTGCCTATGCAGCTATGCTCTTTCAAAATTCTAAGTATTGCCCCCCGTGCTTACTTCATAATAGATGTACGTTAGCTTCCTGGGGTAGCCACCGTATCACTGCCCTAACCACAAAACTAAAAACACGAAATTTGTATACCCAATTCATTATTGATACTGATTTAAAGAGTACATACAACTTAGGAATTTGAAAAATCATGGACACATTTTAAAAACTCAACTACTTAGAAATCTAATAATCTTTGTTACGTGACAAAAAATAATCTTTCGTAAAAGTACCTTTTACGATGTTATTATAAAATATTAATCATCTACCTTCTACGTACGTGCAAATAAAAGCTAACTACCACATCAGGCATTAACATGTTAGTTGTAGGATTGGATTATATTAGGAAAATTAAAGTGTGAGATAGTTGGTAATTTAAACCTCTTCTTGGTACAAACTAATGCATCATCCATCATGCATGCATGTCATCATCTCATTATAATCTATATATAGAGATGCAAGTGGGGCGAGTCACAGAGGAGATCCGCCCCATCCCGCTCTAATAGACAGGAATGAGTCGTGATTTGTTTGGTGGTGGGCAAATTTTTATTTTATTTTTAGTTTAGTTTAACATTTAACAAATCGGATAAATGCAATAATATAATTAGCTTATTATCACTATTCTTTTAGCATGAAAGCTGCTTATTAAAAAAAAGTACTTCGAATTCGTACTTTTAAATGCCTAATGCTTGATTCTAGTCTATATCCACTAATAGTAGTGAATCACGAGATTCACGATGCATGGGCCATTAGATATACTAGGTCTAGGCTTCACGCCTAATAATAATTTTAGCTGATCGAGTGTAAATATTAATCTTGGCTAACATGCCACAACTACTGCATTGTTATGTAATTGAGACTACGCGTTTTTTGGTTTTAATATAGGAGGAATTCTCACTGCCTTTTCCGAGAGTTTATTATGAATATTTTGATACATTGTATCCTTCTAGCTATGATTTCCTATGCCCAAGGTTTAATGTTTAAAATTATGTGAAAGAACGAAGGACACTTAACCAATCCCGTGAATCCCAACTAGTATTATATATAAACTTATAATGGGCTACGCCTACGGCTACATGTGTTGTGCTTTTGTAGAATTCAACGGCAATGATGCTACGATAATTGAATTGTAATGTGACATGATATTTATATTTGGAATCATCATCCAAGATAAAATCTTGTTTATCCAATTCATGGGCAACACATAAGACACAAACTACCTAACTACTACTTGGATATGATTTTGTGGACAGAATTCGTAGGAATGAATGATTGAATGAATGATCTACTACTTGTATATAGATGAGTTTGTAGAATGATTTTTTGATAAGGTTATATGCAATGCCAACACAATCAATCTATACTAAGCTATATACTAAAACAGAATGATGCTGATGTAATGATGACAGTTATCTATTCATACGTGTCAAGTTTACATCGTACGGATAATGTCAACAGCTTAAAAAATTCTTAATTTCAAATACAAAAAAATCTATATTAATAATTAAATTAAATTAAATTTAAATACATACATTCAAAAATTAACTTAATCGAACTTCATGCAACAACTAGATATACGATAATAATAAACTATTGAACACCCCTATCAGATACTAGACGTTGGATAATAGTAATTTTTTTAAAATTTTAAAATTAATACATACAAAATTAAGCTAATTAAATTATCTAATTTAAGTTTTCGTTCCCTTTTTTCTTGCCAAAAAACAAAAAAAAAAAATAGATAATAAATCTTAATAAACTCATCCAATTCAAGTAACAAACTAAACAAGATAATGCATTTCATACAGAAATTAAATAAACTATTAAATTTTAAATTTAAATACATTACAAAATAAAATTGAAAAAATCTTTTAGAAACTACAAGATAGGTTCATTTGATGTATTAACATGAAAAATTAAATTAAATAAACTAATAGTAAAAGATACAAGATAACCTTTTAAAACGAACTTTAGATAACAATACAATAATATCCGCATTTTCTTTCTATCTATCTACGATAATAAACAACAATAAACATTGTCACTGCTATATATTTCACGTACTATCATCATTTTGTACATTAGGATTGTCCCCTACCGGGGAGTGTCATAAATCTATAGAGCGATATATAGCAATAATTTAATTGCATCATATTGAATGTTATGCATGTTTCATAAATTAATATGACGTATGAAAATCTTTTTTTCTCTAATCCTAACCCATTAGTTGTTGCAGATAGACATTAGACATCGAAAATTCTAGAACAACAACTGGATGGACAATAATTGGTATGCATCTCAACCCCACGCACCCTTGATGTGGATCTATTTCCTAATGCATTAACTTAGCTATCTTTTTGTTACGTTGAAAGACGATTTTAAGGGGAAAAAATGTGACTGTTATATCACGAAAATGAGATTTTAGATCGATTTTTGTTGAAAGATACGAAAAGTCAATTTGTAGTTGATTTCCACGACCATATAACAATGGTGCCACGCAAAATTTTGAGTCAATCTAGAAGATACGTGTTTCAAAGGACTTTTCCTTCGAACTCACATATGTCAAACGCGCATGTGAGACATGACACTCAAAATTTGGGGTAAAACTGATGAGAGATCATCCCTGTGACTCTAAGGTGTTAAAGAAATTTTGGACAAAGCTGAGACGATCACCAAAACGACCCAAATCAAAGTTATTGTCCCGTTTTCGGTCTCTTGGAGCCCCGTCGGCGAATGACCCAAACTTTTTGGCGGATGTCCATAAGGGCATAGGCGGGTGTCCTTGCAAAGTTTCAACAAAATGAGGTGCAAAAGACTCAATTCTAAATCAAGTATTGTTCCTTTAACATACATCGGATCGAGTAGAATAACAACATCTCGTAATTCTTTGAGGGCGACACTTTGAAATCAAATTAAAGGTGGATGCTTGAATTTATTTTGGCATAATTTTCCTGTCGTCGTGGTGTTATTTTTCCCATATTTTTCGACCACTCTTTTTTCGCGACTTTTGGATCTTTTTTCAAGAAAATAATAAAATTTCGAAATGAATTTGGAACCGCTTATGCGAACATGTGGATTGTAGCCCTATATATATTTCTGTATTTAATACATATTTATTTGAATTTTTATTCCAAATTTTAATCCAAGATTTAGTGAAGTTCATGGACCTTCTAGATGCCTATTTTGAACTTTTCTATTGGACCACCACTTCAGAGTTTGAGGACGGGTTCTCCCTCGAAAAAATACTTAGTTTTCTACACATTAGACGTGACGACTTTTAAGGCCACAAACTAAGGCAAAACTACGGCGTTAGAGGTGACTTTTAGGCTGCAAACGAATCAAATTTCTTGCGTCGAAACGCTCGTGGGAGCACAACATTCGTCGTTTGAAGTTGAAACTTGGCGAGGGGCGATCCTGTTGAACCTAGTTTTGATGAATGATACTCCAAACCAACAAAGTAAACTTTATGCATTATTATCTATATGTGTGTTTAGTGATGTGATTGAAGAATCCATGCTTCAAGAATCTTAATGGATCAAGACATCCTTAGGAGAAGGAAGAGTTCCTGTGATTAATTGAAGCTTTGGAAGAACTCAAGAAGAAGTTCAAAATCAAGGAGGTTGAGTCCTTAGAAAAGATGACTCGACATTGTGGTACAATAGTTTAGGGTTTCTAGATTTATTGTACTGCTTGGCATTAAAATATTGGAATATCTGCTCAAAGGTTAAAAAGGAAATAATATTAAGTTTGTGATTCATTTTATTAAAGAATTTTAATCCGGTATATTTTTATAAAGATACATATCTAATAAGCCTAAGATAAATGTTATAGATAAAATAAAATCTTTTTATAAAATATTAAAGATTATTTTTCTGTTAGAATATTTCTTAAAAACTTTATGTTATATGTTTTGGAATAAAATGTTTTGTTTCTGATAAAGATTTCGTTGTTTTAAAGATTCCTTAAAAATAGGAAGTTTGTTTTAAAAAAACGGTTATACTGGCTATATTAACAAACCACTAATTGAGATATTTAAGGATGATAAACGGCAAATCTGACTTAGTGATGAGATCGTGTGTTATGGAGCTTGGTAGTCAATTCTACTACAAGCATCACTCCTACAAAAGAGGAGTAATGTGGTAGTGGACTACTGCTTGCTTTCAACACTTATGATCACACTATAAATATATTCAGTTGATAATTAATCAAACAACCACTTGAGCAAAGAATTCAATCAGAAGCTTCTACTTTCATATTGTTTCCAAGCATTTAGGTTATTGTTATTGAGTTGCAAAGTGCTTATTTCTGCGTATTGAAGTGAGGGGTTGTGAGTTTCATAGCCGAGAGATTTCAGAAGAAATCGAGAGTAGAGGGTTCAAGAAGTTCATTGTGAACTGAGAACGAGGGTTCAAGAAGTCCTAGGGAACTGAGAACGAGGGTCTTAGATTGTATTTAGGTGTTGCATCCTAATATTATATAGACGAAATTCTGTGTTGCATCAGCCACAGTTTTTCCTCTCTGGCGTTTGTCTTGAGAGTTTGTGTTTGAAAAATCTCTATTCTCAAATTCCTTAAGTTAAGTTTCTTTTAGTTCCGCAAAAAGTGCTTAAGTTCCTCCAATACAATTCACCCCCCTCTTGTATTGTTCAGTCGATCCAACACATATATGACCCTTAAAGTGTTGGAGAAATTTTGGAAAAAATCTAAGACAAATGCTGAAATAATGACGATCCAGTGAGAGAGAAACGTGGATTATACATCACGAAAATGAGATCTCCGGACCGAGTATTGTTGAAAGAGTCGAAAAGTCACTGGTTGGTTTCCACGACCATATAATGATTCACACAAAATTTGGAGCCAAACTAGTAGTAATGATGAGCTTTAGAAAGAGACACACAAACATAGAAATGAGCATATGAGACACAACACTCTACATTTGGGATTGGAACTTGGTGAGGGACCATCCCCCATGACCATTAAGGTATGGAGAAATTTTGGGAAAAATTGAGACGGTCGCCAAAATGACCCAAAATCGAAGAGTATAGTCCATGTTTTTTGCCCTCTCAAGGCCTTGTCGGCGAATGATCCCAAACTATGGTGGGTGGTGCATAGGGTCATGTGGGTGTCCATGCAAAGTTTCTGGCTAAATGAGGTGCGTAAAATCCACTTTCGAAGCAAGTACTATTATTCTGACATAAGTAGACCGAGCAAAATAACAACATCTAGTGATTCTTCGAGCGCACTTTTAAATCAAAGGTGAATGCTTGAGTTTATGTTGGCATAATTTCCCACCGTGGGAGCTTTTTTCCATTTTTTTTACCCCTCCTATTTTTTTGCGACTTTCAGTCTCTTTTTGAGAAAATAGAAATTGCGCATTGAATTTCGGAAAAATAACATCATAGTCAACTCTCCATATTTTTCTGGATTTAATGCTTATTTTTTCATTTTTTTCTCCTAGCTTGAAAATCCAAATTTTGTGAGGCTAGATGGACCCTCTAGAAGCGTTTTTTTTGGGACTTTTCATTAGATTAAACCCCTCATTGTTTGAGGACGAGATTCGCCTAAAAAAATCGCTCAATTTGACATATTAAGAGGGTCTCTTTCATTTTTTTTCCTCCTTTTAATATTCTAATTTTTAAATTTTACTTGTAATTTATTTAATTTTTTTTTTACTTCATATATCTAATTTTCTGCTCCTTCCATGGTTAGGTACAAATGTTTGTATTAAAATTTGGGATATTCTCAATGGTAGCATCGTATTTTAGGAAATTTTCAATGGTAGCCACAAACTTTTTTTTATTCTCATCGGTAGCCTTGAAGAGAATTATATGTTAAATTTCTAACCATGACTTATGATGCCAAAAATCCGTTAGTTTTGTGTTCTTTTATTAATTTAATATTTTTGGCATGTACCTAAGAAAGTAATGACATTGGATTGTGTACCTAAGAAAGTAAGAATATCTAACGTTTGATTGGGCCCCTTTAAATAATTAGTTTGTTGTGTTAGAATAATTGACCAATTATATTTTAAGATTAAGGGTAAAACTTGGAAGTCAAAAGTTTGCAAAACGGAAGCACAAATAATGTCTCAATTTACATGACAAATTATTAATTTAACAATTTTTTTTTAGAAAAAATCAATTTATTGACTTCATAAGATATGATTGAGAATTCCTTGAAGTACAATGTTATCATTGAAAATATCCTTAAATTTTTTTAATGATCAAAAGACAAATTTTTTTCCTCGAGATTTGTCTCATTATAAGCAAAATTGGAAATTCAATTTAATACATTTTTTAATGTTGATTTCAAACTTCAAAATTATTACTCTGTATGAGATACTCCATTCGATTTTTAATGTTCCATGCATTTCATATGGGAAAAAAATTAAAAATAATGTATATTATGTCGAGTGAGGTCAAAAAATAGGAGAAAATGTGTGTAAAAAGGGGGAAAGTATGGAAAAGTGGGATAAGGAAGGAAATGTGGTTAAAAAGTATGAGAGAGTGTGTTCCAAAATGAAATAAAACACAATGCAAAAAATATGAATGTCGTCCAAATAAGAAAATTGCACAAAACATTTAAAATCGGATGAAGTATTATATATTTGATAACAAAACTTCAAAATAAAACTTGTGCATTATGAAAGGACCATAAAACTAGTAATAATTATGGTTGTCAAGCTTTAGCATGTTAGGCACTTAAGCTCATCCAATCATTTTTTTTTGTATTCATTATGACCCACCATAATAATTTCATCTCACTAATAATGCATCAAAATTCAAAAGTATGCATATCACAAATGCTCCATGCTTTTTTACAACATTTCTCTCAATAATATAATTTGATTTTTTTTGGTATATTTCATATGGTAGCAATGATGTTACCTTTTTTTCATTCCACACAATGTCCTCGAGTTTTTTCTAATTTCACTAGTGGCTTCAAAGTTTGCATTTCTCACGTAGTAACTTTAATTTAAGTAATTCATATTAGAGTCGCCTATAATTATTATCTTATTTTATTAGAACATAAACTAAATGAGCTATGGTACGTGTACACTACAAACTTTATTGCATGGGCGTATGAATTAACATAAATGACAATTTCGGCATAAGATTTGTACTTCCATGCTTAACATCATAGTTTATGTTGATTCATGAACCCAAATCATATAATTTGTGTTGTGCATCGCACCTCACCCAGTTTGTGTTGTATTGTGCATTAAACAACCAATAATTGCTACTGTTTTTGCAGATTTTTTTCCTAGTTAGGCTTTGTTTTTTTTGGACTGAACTGGAAGTAAACTGAATTAAATATTTTATGAGAGAAGGATATTAGATTAGATAACTTAACTTAACTAATTGAAGTAAACTTATGTGCCATGAAAATAAGTCTTAAGAAACAGGACCTTATTATATGCAATGTAATAGTTTAACCTCAACAAATAATGCACCAAAAGTAATAAGCACATGACAAATGATCCATTATAACATTTCCACTCAATAATTAAAACTTTTCCAAATTTTTAATTCATAGTGGGAATTGGCAAACGTGGTGAGCTAAGAGCAATAGAAAGGAAAGGAAAACAAAGGCCTCAAAATGGCATCAAATTTTTGATGTTTCATTTTATCTCTCTCCTCCATCCTCTTACTCCACTCAAAACACCTCACTAACAAATACTAATCAAATTCATGTATACTTTTTTTTAAAAGTAAAATTCATACATACTACTAGTAGTGCAATTTTAATTTTAAWTTTTTTTTTTWWWAAAAATGGCATTATGTTGTCTCTCATCTCTCCCAAGATTCCACATTCTGCCACATTCTTCAACAAAATCACATTCAATTCCAAAAACACCCTCCATTTTCGCGCGAATTTCCAACGGTCAACCACTCTCTCCTCCCACCAACGGTCTTCCCCCTTCTATCCCAGGATTTTGTTTTTTTTAATTCTTTAATCTTTCTTCAATTCATTCAATTAATCTTCAATTTGTTCAGCAGCGTATTACATTAGAAATGCTATAATTATTATTTGATTTTTCTCCTAATTATGATGCAAAATTAGGGATTATTCCTCTTCTGCGTTATGGAAATTCAAGCTTTAATGATGGTGTAATTTGTTCTCAGTTCCTTGGTATAATTTTAGGGTTTAATTTTGAGTAGGGCTTTCGCAACGGTAATTCTGATTTTAGGTATTGAAATATAGATCATAAAGCTGTTGTAGTTTCATGAATTGTGGAAGAGATTTTTGGTGTTATATTCCAGAAAATTGCATTTTAGAATAATTTAGTAAATTGATTGATACTCACAATCTCGTGTCGATGTACAATGAGACAAATTGTATTGTACGGAGTACAATATGTTGAACCACACTTAATTTTTGTAGTTTGCCAAAAAAATTGTTTATTTGCACTAATCTTTCATTTGTAATCCCGATAATCAAAATAAAAATGAGTGTGGTTATTCTCAGTTCGAGTTGTATCATGTACATGCTCCAATAGGTGTAGTAATGAGCTTATGAATGACAGTCGTAAGATATATTACCATATGAATAATCGGTAATGTAGACTATATCATAGTGTCAACTGTGAATTAAGCTAGTTAGATTTTTTTGAAGGAAAGCTAACTAGATCTTTATGCACGCGATGTGTGTTTTGTCAAGTTTTGTAATTTAATATGAAAGTTAATTGGTTAATTATATATATTACTCGACTATATAAAATGACATTATAAAATTTTGTTCGAAAAAATGATAACCTAGTTTTTTTTACGGAGAAACCTATTTGTTATTGAAAAAGAATGTTTAGATAGAAATAAACTAGGGAAATTATTCCAGGGTTTACCTGTACTATAACGCTTTTCCAAAATAACCCGAACTTTGCAACATTTCTTTGTAACCCTGAACTTTCATTTTGAGTTTTTTTTTTTTTTTTATTTTTTTCTTAAATCTAATGGAATAGTAACGGGTGGTTAGTTATTCACTTTATCTTGTTTCCTCCATCTTCCCCAATTTCTCACTTCTTCTTCATCCTTTTCCAACTCCACTTCTTTCTCTCTTTAACCTTCAATCTCTCTCATCAAGCTTCTCCTTCTCACTTCTCTCTCACGCCTTGAACTCTACTTCAAACTTCCATGTCCACGAATTTCTCACTCGATTTCACCAAAATTCTACTATCTTAGATTCTTCCACAAAAACAAAATGCCAAAAACTCACAAATAGTTGTATCTCAGATCATCGAATCAACTTCACTCTTGTTGTGTCATAGAAAATAATGTCACCCAAGTGACTAATTGATCCACAAATATCATAATGAAAATTTGAGCAACTAAAATGAACTAAGAAATTTAGGATTTGAGGTATTAGGGATTTGTGGAGGAGAAGAGAACTCAAATATTAATGAATATTAATTAGGGATTTGGCTTGAAATTGAAAGTGGGTTCATTCTATTTTATTGATTTGGGTTATTGCATAAAAAATTGATGAAGAGTTGAGAAGCTTAAAAGTAAGAATTGAGAAGATACAAAATGCGATTGTGCAAGGAGAGAAGTTAAGGTGTGAAGGAAAGTAGAAAGACAGAAAGAGAGGGTGTAAATCTTTAATTAATTAATTATTATATGAATGAAGAAGATGACAGAAAGAGAAAGGATGGAATGAAGAATCGAAGAATCTGAAGATGATGAAATAGAGGAAGTGGAGGGCGGAAGAAGTTAACAGCTTGTTAAGGATCCGTTAGATTTAAGTAAAAAAAAAAAAACTCAAAATGAAAGTTAAGGGTTACCGGGGAAATGTTGCAAAGTTCGGGGTTATTTGAAATCGGTATAGTACAGGTAACCCTTGGATAATTTCCCAATAAACTATATACTCTATATATAAGTTTGGTTAATAATGGTTTTAAAAATTGCTTTAATTAGTTCTGTCATACTTCTCTCCGTTCTTTAATAGTTGACATCTAACCAAGGATGCACAATATTAAGAGAGGAGAGAGATAGATAGAAAGAAAATATGGGACCCATTTAGGAGAGACGTAGAGAGATATATATTGACTAAAGTGGAAAGGATGCAATGTAATTTGATATTTCAACAAAGGAAAAGGATGCAAGTAATAAAGAACAGAGGAAGTATTTAGGTATAAATTTCCCAATTAAGTATAAGTGGGTTAAACCTTTCTATTACACATGTAATTAGGAAGGGAATTAAAACATTTTAAGTAATTTTTTTAAGGCAATTTGTGACAAACCACCTTTTCTAGGGTGGTTTTTGTCAAAAACATCTTTTTTAAATGAATTTGTCTAAAACCACCTTTTCTAAGCAAAACCTTGTTGACCACATCTTGCTGCCGTTGCCACCATCTTGCTTCGTTGACACACCTTGCTGCCGTGGACCACCCCGTTGACCACCACCTTGTTGCCGTTGACCACCACCTTAAGGGTGTGGTCAACAAGGCTTTAGCTTACAAAAGGTGGTTTTAGACAAATTCATTTAGAAAAGGTGGTTTTGACAAAGTACCTCAGAAAAGGTGGTTTTAACAAATTTGCTTTTTTAATGAGGACAAGATGTCAATTCCAAGGGAACACTATGCTCCCTGGCTTATACTCCGTATAATATAGAGATTAATTCATGCGCAAAACTAAAGAAATTACATATAAAGACATTCTTCTACGAACTAAGTTTGATTGTCTTGTGAACGAGTTGGACTCTGGTATAACAAGCATTGGTCACAAATTAAGTAGTTTTAAGAGTTCAATGCCATGTTTATTTTACGGAGTAATTTGTTTAGACTATGTAGTTCAACACTCAATTGGTTTAGCCATCATATTTGTGAGACTTCTAAGAAAATTAGATTTAATTTCCGCTACTTACTCAAGCAGTCAAATCTGAAGCGGATGTGTGGTCATTGGGAGTGGCATCGGAGGACTATGTGTGCAGGACTTTTAGCAAGTCGAACAAGATTCTCGTGTTAGAAAGTCATGACCAACCTGGTGGTGCAGCTCATTCATTTGAAGTTAAAGGCTATAAGTTCGACTCTGGGCCTTCTCTCTTTTCTGGATTTCAGTCTAGAGGTCTTCAGGCCAATCCACTTGCACAAGTAATTTCCTATCTTAATCCTTTTTTCTGTCCATTTGTGCTTTGTTGAGATGGTTCTCGACTTCAAGATCATTGCCAATCACTCCATTGTACTTAGAATATATATTCTATATGGCAAGAAAAAACTAGTTTTATATTTCCYGGTCTAGATCACTGTAACGACTGCATATCTTGTTCGACTATCCCAACTCCCCTCGTACAACTATACAAGGAAAGAAAGAAAACAATGCAGAATGAGGAAGAAAGCGGTGAAATAAATCACTCATGAGAAACACAGAAATTCAATGAGCAAAATTTAGGCTTTAATATAACTGGATATGAGCATGAAAATTTTGGAACTATGCAGCATTTTCTATAGCTTCCTTTACTCTATAATTTGTGTCTTGCAGGTACTCGATGCCCTCGATGAAACCATACCATGTGCCAAGTATGATTCATGGATGGTTTACGTACCTGAAGGGGATTTTTTGTCACGAATCGGACCCACAGAATTTTATAAGGTGATTTTACTGTGTGCCAAGTATGATTCTTGGATGAAGTCCCTACATTAGTCACTCCAATGTCACAATGTGAGACTCGTATGAATTTGTACACGTTCATTGGATAAACCAGGTATTGTAGTACTAGGAGATAACAGTGTGATTGTATTACAAGTACTAATATGATGGTCTAGTATTATTAGGAGAAATAAGTACAAAGTTATTGACCCAGAAAGACATATACTCACTCTATTCCTTTTTGTTTGTTTTACCTTGATCATGTTTCTCTGATAAAAAAGTTAAATGGGACAAACATTTTGAAATATTAAGAGAACAGGTTTAGACTTCAATTGTATGTGATAGAGTATATAACATATCCCAGGAATATGTTATATGCTCTATAAGTTCATGGTTGAGGCCCAAGAAATATTATATACTCTATAGGCTTTGCATAGATAAATTTACTTCACTGATTCTTGTTCTAATATGAATTATCCACAGGATCTTGAGAAGTATGCAGGGCCCAATGCAGTTCAGGAGTGGAAAAAACTTCTTGTGAGTGACATTGTCTTTTATCTCTTATAGTGTGTTTGAAGATTACTAGATTAGGATATCAGGAATCATAATCCAGTSCCTCTAATATGTCTCGGAAGACTTGGAGTATCTATCTTTCTCTGCATCGTGTTTTCCAAATCGTTTCGGACAATTTTGGAATTCTTTTCAATATTTTAGTAAATGCTGAACAGTGTTTTGTACGTTGGGAAAGAAAAAAATTAAATTCTACTGTAAGTACATGTATATACATTAGTTTCCTTGTGTTTCCCTGCATTTCTAGTTTTGAAATTATTTATCCTGATTTGCCATTAGTTTCCTGTTTCATGTTCGTGCAGCCTAGCTTAGGGCATGACATTTTCTCTGCAACCTTTTTTTCCCCTTTATCGTAATTATCCTTAAATAATTAATAATACACCTTGATTTAGAACCTATAAGGACATTAATTTTATGAACTATAGTTCATCAAAATTCTTAGGTTCTCGAAGTATCATCTTCATAAAACTGAGCAGGCTACATTGTTGAGATATATTAAGGAGCTGGAATGGTGTTTTAATGGCTGGATTTGTTGATTGATGGATGAATATGAAAGCTAAAGATGAATACTATGAATGAAGGCTGAAATAAACGAACTAAGATAATTATAAGCACTTATGAGCTTCTACAAACTTCTAATAACGAACTAATTATGGATTCCCTAAACTAACCTTCCTCACTAATATTATTGATTCCTTGCTCTAACATGATTTTGATGTGTTTAACCTGAAGTAGTTATGCTCCGCAGTAATGTGTTGGCGAGCTCATATTTAGTTGTTACTAGCTGAACAGATCCTGATGTTACTAGCTCGAGTTAGCTAAGGCTTGGATTTGGGCGTGTTTAAACGCAAAGCTTAGCTTGGTGATTTTCGTAGCTTGGCTAACTCATTATCACCACAAGCCTCATAATAGTACTCCCTCCGTTACATTTTATTGGCAACTCTTAGTATTATTTGAGAGAGGTAAAATATTCAAGTGTTGCCAATAAAACGTAACGGAGGGAGTAGTTATGTACACTGATATCTATGAGTGCATTTTGCAACTTTATTAATAACGTTGTGTAGCTTTGTTCAGAATCATGTCCATGGGAAATTCTCTTATTTGATGATACATGGAAGTCTATAGTTAGGAAATAAAAAGTTGTTTGATTTTTGATATCTCACCAAATGTTCCTAATTACAGGATGCCATACTACCTCTGTCTGCAGCAGCAATGGCTCTCCCTCCTTTGTCTATTAGAGGTGATTTGGGTGTCATTTCAACTGCTGGAGCTAGGTATGCTCCTTCTTTATTGAAGTCTTTTGCAGCGATGGGACCTCAAGGAGCACTTGGTGCCACAAAGCTTCTCAGACCATTTTCTGATATAGTTGATTCGCTGGGGCTGAAAGATCCTTTCATTCGAAACTGGGTGGATCTTCTAGCTTTCCTTCTTGCAGGTGTCAAATCTAATGGTATACTTTCAGCAGAGATGGTAATTATTATTCCTGTGTGATATGTTCTCATCTGCAACAAACCCTTATACATTTTAACATCTAAACTTGTCACGAGTCAAAAGCCAAGTCTGGCACTGGTACAATGAATAATGAAGAGATATTACCTACCGGAACATCAGCAAAGGTCATGCATTGAAATTGCTTGATTAAGAATTTATTACAAGCCCAACATCTCCCATTTGTCCAACCTAATGATAACCCTGATTTAGGAAGCAGTTACAACCTGGTTAGTGCTAATTGCTAAGAGCCCAAGAGAATAGTCTCCTTGGTTCAAGTTCTGGTTAACAAATATAGCAAACTATTATCCCTTGTAAAATAGTCCGAAGGGAACACGATTCGCCTTAGACCTTATGAATAAGATCTTTTCGGGAATATCTTTCTAGATCCAGTGGTTTGAAGGTGTTGAATTAAGTCATCAAACATTGTGCATTAATATCTAGTTTCTTACATACATCCATTTAGGTTAGTTTTGATTTATCGTATCTGTACAATCTGATTGGGAATCTCTTTTACCATTTCTGTTCCTACTCTATAGATTTACATGTTTGCTGAGTGGTACAAGCCTGGATGTGCTCTTGAGTATCCTTTGCATGGAAGTGGGGCAATTGTCGAGGCCTTGGTTCGTGGTATTCAAAAGTTTGGTGGGAGAGTCTCCCTTCGATCTCATGTTGATAGTATTGTGGTTGAAAATGGCCGTGCTATTGGCGTGAAACTCAGAAGTGGTCAAGTAAGTGGATGGAGAGAAGTTGTTATTAGTTCCATCTGCCAAGTGGAACCTTACATTTTGTTTTCCTGTTATATGCAGTTTATACGAGCAAAGAAGGCAGTTGTCAGTAATGCTTCAATGTGGGACACTTTAAATATGTTACCAAATGAAGCAGTACCTAAGGCATATCAGGACAGAATTAGATCAACTCCACAATGCGAATCTTTCATGCATCTTCATTTGGGTTTTGATGCAGAGGTGGGTTATCTTCATCTTTCTGGTCAATTATGGTTGGTTTTATAAGAAGGCTTAATCTTGATATAAATCTAGAGATCCTGTATCTGGAGTGTTACTTTCTCCTTCGTAAGTTGGTTTTAAGTTGGTCGATAGATATGATAGTTCATTTGTCTCCTTATCCCAGGCATCTTCTGGTTCAAAGATTGTTGTGCAAGATTATTCAAATCCTTCTTTTATGCTACAGTGTAGTTCTTGTCATTGTTCATTTGTCTTCCATATTGGTCCAATAGCTCAATTTGCTGAATTAAATTCAATGTTTTATTTGTTTGACTAATGTTTAAGCTCATTCCAGGGATTACGTGAAGACCTTGATATTCATCATATTGTTGTGAATGATTGGAAGAGAGGAGTTGATGCAGATCAAAATGTCGTTTTGCTATCAGTTCCCAGTGTTTTAAGTCCAGATCTAGCTCCCCCTGGAAAGCATTTACTACATGCATACACACCAGGAACAGAACCGTTTGAAATATGGGAAGGGCTTGATCGTAGAAGTGATGAATATAAAAAGCTTAAGGCTGAAAGAGCTGAGGTAATTCTTCATATCCTTGCTGTTCCTCTGTTGTGTATCCAATTGGTCATTTCCTTCAAAAATGCACAAATGAAATAGGCGTCATTTCTCGAAAGAGGAATTCGCCAAGATTTAAAGAGTGTTATTACGTGAGTTTTTGATGTTAAGCCCTTTTTGTTTTCCAGAAAAGTAAGATCAATTATTAGGAGTGTGAATTTTAAATTACATTTTTTGGAGATGTTTTGTATGGAGTTATGTGTACTTTTCAATGAAACATTTCCCAACTTGCACATAACTCCACTATGAGTACTCTCCAAAAAACCCTTAAAACTTGCAATGGTGCAAGTAAATCAAAATGGGGGGGAGTATATAATAAGCAAGAGTTTTTGTTTGTACTAATGACATGAGACAAGTCATCCAACTAAACATGATCCACCTCTAGTTCGTACACGTCAAGCATTATCATCTGAGGTGTTTGTGGCCAGTGATTGTAAAGACCTCACTCTCTTGCAGCATATCACAAGTTACCATTTCAAAATCAGCACAGCAACACCAACATTATTTCTTCAGATTGTTGTCCGTGCATTGAAGTAATGTGATGCCGTCCACGATTACCTGCAAGTATTCAACTTAGAGCTGCTGCTTCAATGGTGTCTCATCAACATCAAGGAGATGCTATTACATAGAAGAGTAGAAGCTACTTGCTTGCAAAGATAAGGACAAACATCAAATAACAATTTCGGGTAGCTATCCACAACATCCATATCAAACCGCGAAAACTGGGGTGTTTAGGATAATTTGCCAGAAGATTGTTTTCTTAGGATAAAACTATTATTTACAAGCAAGTCTAAAGGAAAGACAATCAAGAGTTCTTCTCACAGTGCAACCAAATAAGCCATTTCAGATATGTTTAACTTACTCCTCAGTACCTCCTAACTAAATAAATTGATATACGACAGCTTTTACTCTGAGAGGTTCAGACAACTGCGAAAAAAGGCCAAGCGATATACCAGTGAAAGGCCGCTCA
>SNQN01001017.1:11401-24194 GCA_008642245.1 Bassia scoparia
TTCGTCGAAAGCCCTATGAAGTTTCTTTAATTTGATCACATTGAACACAACAATTCAGTTACCAGGTAATACGAAACATTCAAGTTATTGCCACAAAATGTTGAAGTCATACCAAATCACACGCAAATTCATATCGTTGTTCCGAAATCCCCTTTGAGTCCAAAATGTAAAAGTTTTTRWTCAAAATATGATAAACTAGTAGGAACCAATGATTTGAATCCGTATCGAGCWYATGGATGAACACCTGCTTAGTGAACAAAGCATTGAATAAATTGTTTGTCTGTTTGCAAGTATTTGATTCTTAGTTAAGATTTGTCTAACCTGCTTAATTTTACTGATGTCCTYGGGCACGTAGGTGTCAATTGATTTTGTGCACCACTTCATAAGTGASCCAGTTGGACTAACCAAGCCCCCGTCATGGGCTMCCAGCACAAYAGTCAGCAACGTGATAGTGTGTTAGTATGTTAGTAGTATGAAGGTTATGACAAATAGTATTTATGGAAATAACCAGATATATGTTACCTGGAAATATGAKGACAATATCATCGTTGTAGCACCGTCTTTCATAAAGCAACTAACTAAGTAGTTGCATACAAAGTCAGATAACCATCCATCTGGATAAATACAAAACATTTCACCAACAGTCAGCCTATGCCTTTCTTCTTTCTGTGCACAATAAAGCTTTGTGGATTTGTTACCCCTGTGAACATTTAAGCATATTTGCATTTCTACAGGTGATAGGAGAAAATGTCGACAGCATTTAAGTTGATTCTTGAAAAAGTTGATCACATGGGGGAGAGCCTCAATGATGATTCAACTTGTTTAACCTTGTGGTGGTAAGTTTCCTATGCTGATAGAGATGATGATCATCCAACGACACGAAAAAGGGGAGGGTTCCGAAGAAAAAAAAAAGGAAACAAGAAAAAGCAGTAAAGACATTGAAGACCAAGGAAAGCTGATGGGACAGAGAGTGAAAGCTTAGATGAAGATGATGACTTCTTGATTAAGCCAAGGATGATCTTTTGAGAAACCGCCAGAAAAGGATGATCTTTGGAGTAAACCAGCAGTAAAGGATGTTTCTTCGACGAAACAGAGTGAACGTCTAAGGATTCTATTTTGTTTGAGGATGTTCACAGTAGTGATGATGACGATTTGGGGCGTGTAATTATGTAAAGAAACCAATTGAAAAAGAGACAAGGATGTTGGGGAAAGTAATTAGAGAGAGAATATAAGAGGTAATGGAGATGAGAAGGAGATAACAATGTAGAGTAGGATGAGGACAAAAAAGAGATGGGAATAAAAAAGGAAGAGAAGACCAAAGATGATGACAATGAGGAGGATGAAAATGATGATGATCAGTGAACGCCGGAGCCAGGGGTTCAATCAAAGAAAAACGAAAAAGGCGTGCGTAAGAAGGGCAAACCAGTATGTGAGGAGTATGATATATAAGCTAATGCATCATATTGTTGCTGTTTGAGTTGGTTTTATCCACGATATAATCTACGCTTTGCAAATATTTCTTATTTTTTATCCCGCTATTGTATATCGTATTTGGGTGAGGTTTTATCCTGAGAGTATATTGTGATTGGAGTTAAGTGCACTCTTAAGTACAAAGTTGAGTACCTTAGTTGCACTTAATCTTGGTTATTGCCACAAATATTTGTTCAGTAATAATGTTTCAATTATCATGTTGTAGGGTGATGATGATAAAAGGAGATGAGGAAGAAATGCTGATGGGAAAAAAAATTAAGGATAAAGAAGAAGACGACGAAGAAGAAGACAGATGAAGACAAGACGAGGATGAAAATGATGACGATCAAGAGAGGAATGAGAGGGTGATGGAGAGCTGATTTCGAATTGAGGATGAAGAAGGTGAAGGAAGGTCGCTCAGCAAAAGAAGTTATGATTTCTAACCTTGTGATCATATTATTTTCTTAAGTCCATTTATCCAAGTATAACTGGTTTATTGCCAAAATAAAATTCTTATATGAAGTACGCTAATTTATGTCTATTTGGTTGAGGTTTTAGACTGGGTTTAGGATGATGTTTTTCTCAATTGTTCATGATTTAGGATATGATGAAGACGAGGATGGGACCAAGAAGATGATGAGAATAAAAGAAGAAGGATAAGAAGTTACGGCGAAGAATAGAAGATTAGACAAAGACAAAGACGAGGTGAAAATGATGGACGATTATCATGATGATTATCCTGAATTAGAATGTGCTAATGAAGTTGTTGGGGTAATCAAGAAACTAAAATGGAGCATCACGAGTGAAGTCAATGCTGATCAGCAGAAGGGTGAAGCGGTGACAGAGGAGTGTTGCAGTAAGGATGCTGGAACCCAGGGGAGCAACAATGAAAAAGGTAAGGTTGAGTAAGAAGGGCAAGCGCTATTTGAGGAGGAGTATAAATCTAAACTTTATGCATCATATTGTTACAGTTGAGTTTTTAATCCAAAATATACTGGGCAATTGCCAAAATATTTTCTAAAATTTTATGTTTGCTATTTTTGTTTTATTTGGTTGGTGATTTGGCTTTAGAAAATTGTTATTACCACAAATACATGCTTTGTAATAATGTTTTTCAAAATATATGCTCTAGGATGATGATGTGGGAAAAAAAAGTTTGCTGTCAAACTGCATCATTCCAGTTTGTTCCGTCAAATGAAAAGGTAATCCAGGCGAATTATACATCATGTGTTCAGCGAATATCTCTACAAGGAGTAAGTCTGGTTTAGCATGGAATTATTCCTCCGCACCCGAGGTTAAGTAGTTAAAAATAGCTGAAAATGCATTCTAATACGTATGTGTTACTGATGAATCAAGTGACGTGTTGTTAGAGTAAATGGCTTTATTTGCACGATGATCTATGCAGCTTGTCTTACTGAAAGACAACGTTACGAGCAAGTATGTGAGCATTCAATTACGTACATATGTAAACATAAAAGTTTGTATAGATTTTTAATGACCTTGGTTATCTTTTGTGAAAAACAGGTTTACAATTTGTTGGATTAGGAACATTGAGTCCATCAAGTTTTACATTCCAAAAACCCTCAAGTACGTGTGCTACCAGTGGTAATTCTATGATTCCCAGAGTATTTGTTTTGCATCTTTTAATTGTGTTTTGGCTTTTGCAGTCTGCATTTCCAAAAGGAGGAAGACACTGCAATATATCTGTCGAGTACCCCTTCGTGTGTTAAACATCGTACATGCCGGATGATCTAGACAGTTGCCAAGACAGGTGATGATGGAGAGGAACACAGTTATGTGTTTTTATAAATTTTTGTATATTTATCGTATTAATATTGGTGGTATTTTGTGCTTGACGATATGCTCCAAATTTTCACACCTGGATCCGACATCATTAGTTTTTATGTGTCCATTTCGATGACAGGAAAAGTGGTTTTCATGCTTAATTCATTGCCGGATGAAGAGAATACCGAAGAGGATTGACATCTTAATGATCAGATGTGAATTCCAGATCTAATAAACTAAGCCGACGAATCTTGCCAGAGGCATCATTTTTACGTGATTGGTTTCATTGCAGTCGTGAAAAGTTGAGGGGCATTTTACCGCAAATGAGAAGCAAGATGATATGCATTTAAATAATATTGGATTGCAGTGGAGTACTGCCTACCACCAGAACAGACAGATGGTAATATCGTCATACTATTACTCGTAATGGAAAAAATTATGAATCGTTTATTTAATGTAAGATGTCTGGGTGGTGAACTTAGGTAACTGTGGATGCATGTCATGAAGAATGAGTGCCACAGAAATCACAGGAAGTTGGCGGCATAAAAGTTTCGAAGTGAACGTTATTTTTGTTCTATGCTGTAATGAAACGCCTTATTATTGATGAATTATTAACGAATGACCTAACCTTTGATGAATCTGTTTATTTTGTTTCAGTTGTTAAATCTAAAAGAACTAGAATTCTCGCATGTCAAACAAATGGTAGTGTGATACTGATGTCTATGGAATAAGTAGGTTGTTGCCAAGAACATACAATATAATCACCGACAATAGCGGCGGTTAACCTTTTCAACAACAGTGTGTATTTTTGTTTCCAGTTGTTGTGCCGATGTCACCGGCGTTGCTAAGTCTTAGTCGTTCTCTACCGGCTACTTGTGTCTAAACCTAAAGAGAAACTAAATATTCTTGAAGATAATGTTAAAATAGGCTGAGAATCGAGAAGATTGAAGTCGAAGCTTACAGGATAAAATAGTGTCTCCTTCATGGCTGGCCATTGATATCAGGCACTATTGAATTATATCGGTGTGGATGACATACACTCTTCCACAATACGATTGACTGAGGAAATTGAGCGAGTCGGATTATTATCAACTCCTACAATTAATTCCGCTCGATGAACGGTCATCCGAATAAAGCACAGACAAAGAAACAACCCATTTGGGTTTGATGGTTCTGTACTGGGCGAGCTGCGAGTGTCTAATTGTTATGAATGTTCTTTAGTTCATCCGCTGATAGTGAGCGAAAGTACAGATCTTCGTCGCGGAGAAGGCACCTATTGAAAGTTTTCTCAAATTTTTAGTAAGTTATCAATTGTTTTTTAAAACTTAAACTTATCCCAAATAATTAATTTATTTAAATATTATAACACCATAAAATACAAATGTCAAATGTCGATATGTCCAAGCATGCATAGCGTGCACATTGGAGTGGTTTTTTTAATTATTTTTTTGAATGGTGAAGGGAATCCTCTTTTGATGAATTCAAAAATACATTTTGTAGTGTTTAATGATTTAGTATTTTTATTATTTTCCACATACATAATTTGAGATAYTAATCTTTAAACTTTTGCATTGGCATGCGCGAAAAGTCCAATATCTATCTATCTATTTATTTATTACTTAACATAACATAACACTATAACGAAAATCACAAGTGCCACATGGCATAACCTCATCAAAAATTTTCCCACTCTTTTTTTTTCAAAGAGCAAATTTGGAATTTTTCTAATATAAATAAATTAAAATATTTAACAAATAAAACTCAAGAAATGAACAAGTAATAATTTTTATCGATCTTATTTAAAGTATCATGGGTATCATCTTTTATAACACCGATACAAAGTATTTTTTCCCAAGATATTTCTAAAATGTTTCAAAATTTCCAATCTGCTTCCATTATGAAAATAATTCCCAATGTGCCGTCTAAGTAGGTTGTTTAATAATTTTTTTTGAAGGAACGTAGGTTGTTTAATTAATTTCTTTTATTTTTTAAACTACTACACAAATTAAAATAAAATTAACAAAAAGGAATAAAACTATAAAAGAAACCTCCTTTAAGGCAATTGGGAATTGATGATAGATTATAATTATGGAAATTTGCCATTTTCTTTACATTATTTCCATTTATTCTTCCCTCTTTTTTCTTTTACACGAATTTTAACCTCTCTAAGTACACTTTCTTTGAAATTTCAAAATAGCAAGAAAATAGAAGGAAAAAAAAAAATTCACAATTCTTAGCCGTCTCACTTTGCGAATCTGCGAAAGAAGCGAAGAAGAAATTTAAGCACTGTAAGTCTACCAACTGTTCTTCGAATTTTCTTTTCTAAWTTTTTTGTAGATGTTGGATGTTGTTGAGTCATGTGTTTAGAGTGGTATTAGGGTTGTCAATTTCGACATAATGAAGTTTGAAATGTGTTTAGATTTTGTGTAAGCCAATTGCCATCATTGTGTTTGTGTAGAACTAGCCTCTAATTTCTTGTTTTTGTTGTAATGTTTGTTTCCTTCTAGTTTTAATAACTCATTAATTGGTATTAGGGGTGTCAATTTCGATAGAATGAGTTCGTCGAAGAGGAAAGGAGTTGGGTCTATTGAATTTCTTTCACAATCAAAGAAGAGCAAACATKGTGTAGAGGGTGTCAAACAAAAACCGGTATGCTTTTTGTCTCTTCTTTAAATTTTCTTTATTGGGGGAGAAGCAAATGTTTCATTTTTATTTTTAATTGGGTTACAATTTGGTTTTTTTCCCTTGCATGTGGATTCCATTGTTCATATTTTAATAAATGCTAACAGTTGATATATATGTTTTGCGGGAGAATTTTAGAGATAAAGTTTGAATTTTTAGAGCTTATTTAAGTGGGAGAGTATTTTAGAGACAATAGTTWTGGGTTGATTATTTCATGAAATCTTTGAGCCTGTCACTTCTTTTTTTATTAATTTACAAATTTGTTGTATTTTGGAAACACATAATTTGAAAGGTAGGCATTAATGGATATATACCTTGTTGTAAGTTTTTTTCTTAAAGAATGATGCAGTTTTGTTACAATATCTTATTGAATTTGTGATTCAAGGTGTCATGGTCCCCATTGTTTGACTTAGAACTTGTTGTTAACATAGTGAAAAGTTTTCAGTCCGAGAAAAGGGAAGCATTAAAGGAATTGGGGTTTGGTTGTTTATTAAAGTACAACACCAAGACTGTAWGGAAAACTTTGTGCAAGTGGGTGATAGATCACTTTAATCCGTCATCTTGCAGTCTTTGTGTTTACGGGCAAATTTACAAGATTACTACGAAACATGTTGAGTACCTATTGGGTTTTCAAGATCATGGAGAAGAAATTAGGGGATTTGCATTTCACGAGGAAAGCAGACCTAAAGATTAAACTATACTTGGCTATGTTGAATGGAACACGAATGCCATGGCTATAGAATGGCTTGGTGCTGTGAGTTATCAGTATGGCATTGTCTGACCACTRTGATGGTAATAACGTTGTTGCAAGCAATCTTTTGCGAGTACTCCCCGAAAGATCAACTCGACGATATTTAGAAATATCAAYTGCCGAGGATTGCAGAMTRGGACGATATTAATACAAAAAAATTGACCGATTTAATTCTTAGCATGCCCCAAGGATACAAAACCTCAAAAGTAAATGACATTTTAAGTTGATTTTCTTTTTTTTTAAAAAAAAGAAAACATGTTAACTCTTGAAATATGCTGTTTGTGTATGCAACTTATGTGAGTAATATACACTGACAAAAAAGGCGTTGTTGGGAAGGTCAGACCGTTGCTTGAAGAAAATGTCGACAAGGCATTTAAGTTGATTCTTGAAAAAGTAGATCAATGGGGGAGAGACCTCAATGAGATGTTCAACTTGTTTAACCTCGTGGTGGATAAGTTTTCCTATGCTGATAGAGATGATGATCATCCAACGACTACGAAAAAGGGGAGGGTTCCGAAGAAAAAAAAAGGAAACAAGAAAAAGCAGTAAAGACATTGAAGGACCAAGGAAAGCATGATGGGACAGAGAGTGAAAGCTTAGATGAAGATGATGACTTCTTGATTAAGCCAAGGGATGATCTTTTGAAGAAACCGCCAGAAAAGGATGATCTTTGGAGTAAACCAGCAGTAAAGGATGTTCCTTCGACGAAACAGGTAGGAACGTCTAAGGATTCTATTGTTGTTGAGGATGTTCACAGTAGTKATGATGACGATTTGGGGCGTGTAATTATGTAAAAGAAACCAATTGAAAAAGAGGACAAGGATGTTGGGGAAAGTAATATAGAGGAGGAGGATATATAAGAAGGTAATGAGAATGAGAAGGAGATAACAGATGTAGAGTAGGATGAGGACAAAAAAGATGATGGGAATAAGAAAAGGAAGAGGAAGACCAAAGATGATGACAATGAGGAGGATGAAAATGATGATGATCAGTAGAACGCCGGAGCCCAGGGGGTTCAATCAAAGAAAAAACGAAAAGGCGTGCGTAAGAAGGGCAAACCAGTTGTGAAGGAGGTATGATATATAAGCTTAATGCATCATATTGTTGCTGTTGAGTTGGTTTTATCCACGATATAACTAYGCTATTGCCAAAAATATTTTCTTATTTTTATGCCCGCTATTGTATATCGTATTTGGGTGAGGTTTTATCCTGAGAGTATATTGGTGATTGGAGTTAAGTGCACTCACTCTAAGTACAAAGCCTTGAGTACCTTAGTTTGCACTCTAATTCTTGGTTATTGGCCACAATATTTGTTCAGTAATAAATGTTTCAATTATCATGTTGTAGGGTGATGATGATAAAAAGGAGAATGAGGAAGAAAATGCTGATGGGAAAAAAAATAAGGATAAGAAGAAGACGACGAAGAAGAAGACAGATGAAGACAAGACGAGGATGAAAATGATGACGATCAGAGAGAAGGATGAGAGGGTGATGGAGGAGCTGATGTCGAATGAGGATGAAGAAGGTGAAGGAGGTACTGCTCAGCAAAAGAAGTTATGATTTCTAACTTGTGTATCATATTATTTATCTTAAGTCCATTTTATCCAGATATAACTGGGTTATTGCAAAATAAAATCTTAATATGAGTACGCTAATTTATGTCTATTTGGTTGAGGTTTTAGACTGAAGTTTAGGATGATGTTTTCTCAATTGGTTCATGATTTAGGATATGAATGAAGACGAGGATGGGACCAAGAAGATGATTGAAATAAAAGAAGAGATAAGAATTAACGGCGAAGAATAGAAGAATAGACAGAAGACAAAGACGAGGATGAAAAGATGGACGATTATCATGATGATTATCCTGAATAGAAGTGTCTAATGAAAGTTGTGGGTAATCAAGAAACTAAAATGGAGCATCAGTGAAGTAGATGCTGATCAGCAGAAGGGTGAACGGGTGACAGAGGAGTGTGCAGAAGGATGCTGGAAACCCAGGGGGACAATCAAAAAAAGGAAGGGTTGAGTAAGAAGGGCAAGCCAGCTTTGAGGAGGAGTAATTAATCTAAACTTTATGCATCATATTGTTACAGTTGAGTTTTTATCCAAAATATACTGGGCAATTGCCAAAAATATTTTCTAAATTTTATGTTTGCTATTTTTTGTTTATTTGGTTGGTGATTTGGCTTTAGAAAATTGTTATTACCACAAATACATGTTTCTGTAATAATGTTTTTCAAAATATAATGCTCTAGGATGATGATGTGGGAAAAAGTTTGCTGTCAAACTGCATCATTCCAGTCTGTTCCGTCAAATGAAAAAAGGATCCAAGGCGATTATACACTATGTGTTCAGCGAATATCTCTACAAGGAGTAAGTCGGTTTAGCATGGAATTATTCCTCCCGCACCCGAGTTAAGTATGTAAAAATAGCTGAAAATGCGATCTAATACGTATGTGTTACTGATGAATCCAGTGATCGTGTTGTTAGAGTAAATGGCTTTGATTTGACACGGATGATCTATGCAGCTTGTTCCTGAAAAGCAACTTTACGAGCAAGTATGGTGAGCATTCAATTACGTACATATTAAACATAAAAGTTTGTATAGATTCTTAATGAACTTGGTTATCTTTTGTGAAAAACAGGTTTATCAATTTGTTGGATTAGGAAACATTGAGCCATCAAGTTTTACATTCCTAAACCCTCCAAGTACGTTGCTAGCCAGTGGTAATTCTATGATTCCCAGAGTATTAGTTTTGCATCTTTTAATTGTGTTGGCTTTGCAGTCTGCATTTCCAAAAGGAGGAAGACAACTGCAAATATCTGCGATACCCCTTCGGTTAAGACATCGTACATGCCGATGATCTAGACAGTTGCCAAGACGGTGATGATGGAGAGGAACACAGTTATGTGTTTTTATTAAATTTTGTATATTTCGATATTAAATGGTGTATTTTTTGGCTTGACAGATATGCTCCAAATTTTCACACCTGGATCCAGATCATTAGTTTTTATGTGTCCATTTCGATGACCAAGAAAAGTTCTTTCAGCTTGATTCATTGCCGGATGAAGAGAATACCGAAGGAGGATTGAACATTCTTAATGATCAGTGAATTCCAGTCTAATAAACTAAGCCGACGATCTTGCCAGAGGCATCATTTTTACGTGATGTTGTTCATTGCAGTGTGAAAAGTTGGAGGGGCATTTATACGCAAATGGAGAAGACAAGATGCATTTGCGATTTAAATAACTATGGATTGCAGGGAGTACTGCCTACACCAGAACAGACAGATGGTAATACTCATACTATTACTCGGAATTGGAAAAAATTATGAAATCGTTTTCATTTTATGTAAATGCTGTGTGTGAAAACTTAGGTAGACTGTGGATGCATGTCATAAGAATTAGCCAAGAATCACAGGGAAGTGCGGCATAAAAACTTCGAAGTGAAACGTTATTTTGTTCTATGTCTCATGAAACGCCTTATTAATTTGATGATTTATTATTGAATGATCCTAACCTTTGATGATTCTGTCTTATTTTGTTCAGTTGTTATCTAAAAGAACTTAGAGAATTCTCGCATGTCAAAACAAATTGTAGTGTGATAGTATGTCTATGGAATAAGGTAGGTGTTGCCAAGAAATACAATATCAATCCGACAATTAGCGGCGGTTAACCTTTTCAAAACAGATGTGCATTTTTGTTTTTCCAGTTGTTGCCGCATAGTTCACGGGCGTTGCTAAGAGTCTTTAGTCGTTCTCTACGGCATCCTTGGTCTAAACCAAAGAAACTAAATACTGGAAGATAAGTTAAAGTAGGCTGAGAATCGAGAGAGGATCTTACGATATGATCCGAAGCTTGACACGATAAAAGTAGTGAATCATCCTTCAATGGCTGATTGAATGAGGGTCACTATGATATTAATATGGATAGTTACGGAGACATACATCCCACAATCACGATTATGAGTTGAATTAGCGAGTCGAGTGTCAATTATCATCTACACTTAACCTGCAATGATGAACGAGTCATCCGATGAAGCCCAGAACTAAAGATCATATCAACATTGGATGGCTACGGCGAGCTACAGTCTAATTGAAATGTATCTTCTACAGTTCAATCACGCTGATACATAGCGACAGTACGTCTTTCGAGAGCACCAGTGAAAGTTCATTGACCATTTACACAGACATTAGGCAGTAGACAAATAAGTATTGCAAAGTGTCTACTCAACAATCACACGACAAATCAATCGTCGTTCCGAAATCCCCCTTGAGGTCCAAAATGTAAAGTTTTTGTTCAAAAATATGATTAAATAGTAGGACCAATGTTATGGAAATCGTATCGAGCTTATGGATGACACTGCTAGTGAAACAAGCAGAATAAATTGATTTGTCTGTTTGTGTCAAGTTTTGATCTTAGTTAAGATATTTCTTAACCTGCTTATTTATAAACTGTTGTCGGTCGACGAGTGTCAATAATTTGTGCACCACTTTCATAGTGGACCAAGGTTGGACTAACCAAGCCCGTTCATGGGCCTGCCAGCGACAACAGTCAGCAACGTGAATAGATGTGTAGGGTATGTTATAGTATGAAGGTTATGAACAAATAGTGATTATGGAAATAATCCAGATATATGGTACCTTGGAATATATGACAATATAATCGTTTAGCACGTCTTCATAAGGCAACAACTAAGTAGTTGCATACAAGTGTCATATAACTCATCTGGTAAATACAACAAAACATCAGCTATTTCTTTCTTCTGTCACAATAAAAGCTTGTGGATTGTTACCTCCACTCTAAAAAAAGTGCATTGCAATCTCGACCACACGTAACGCTAGATTTATCCTGTGACATTAAATTAAGCATAGTTGCTTAACTCGCGTGAAGTTAGGTGAGAGCCAGACAAAACTGGAGAGTTAGGGGCGGGCAACGAAGAATTAAACACTTTGGATCGCAGCAAGTGTTAGCTCAGTATGAGGGGCTCGGCTGGTTCACTGCCATATATAAAGTCTGTCATTGCCCTCTAGAATGATATCGATAATATTGTCACATTCCAGTGTCGAATATGTCTGCACCACGAATATGGTTTCTCACTAGATAGTTAAGTCTATGAGACAGTGTCTTCGCATGCACGATGTGCTGATAGGTAAATGAACTAGAAATGAGCAGACGATGTATCGCTGGCTAGTAGTGACAAATAGCGCAGGGAGATAAGCACAGAGAATTCCATGTAACGCGTGACTATATTGTGGCCGCGAACCTCCGTTTTCTGGCCACTTCGACTAGATGAGAGGAGCAAATGACAGAATAGGTATTCCTCTGGCGTCAGGATGCCACAGCCTTCATGAAATACGTTTGGGTATCCATTCAGGAGTTGGATTCAGCGTCAGGTAAGAAGCCCTGCGAATTGTGAATTGAATTTCATAGAAGTATACAAACACCAGAAGTGGAAGAAAGATCGCTAACGACGAGTAAAGGGCTGCAAATAGTCGCGGTCCATGGCAGTCACTAAGGTAGTAGAAAACCGCGTCGCGCGTTTAATCGTTACTATATCGTTGCGATAGTCGGCGGGTGGCTGACTGGTTAGGTGATGTCTTTAGGACTTAGAAATTGTGGGGTTTTTAAGTATTTTCGGAAGAATATATCAGTGATCAAAAATATAGATTATGTCGCTCACGAGCTTGTTCTCCTCTTCGAAGCCTATCGACATATACCAGTAGAGAAATTGTCTTTTTGATGTTTTTGTGTTCTCATAACTCAATTAATCTTGAATTTTTAGAAACTTTAGTTCTGTGAACTGTGTGAGGGGAGAATTGGCACGAACTTTTTTTCTTTTGCTCCAGTTTGGCCCTTCTTACTTGCCTTTGTTGTGGATGCGAATTTGGAATCGCAATCATTGAGTTGGAGTTCAAAAAAATCATAAGGTTGTAAACAGAAAGGAAACCACAGCTTCAATCTTCTTTCTGTCTGTTTAAAAACTGGCTGTACTTCTAGTCTATAGGGTTTTTATGTTTGGTTCATCTCGTTACTTTTGAGAATTTGGATATTTCTTCGAATCCGAAGTTTCAAGTTAAAATCTCATATAAGAATTTGTAAGAAATT